>APFE030185986.1:86132-133958 GCA_000404065.3 Pinus taeda
GTATGTTGTACTAACCTCCACCTCACCCTCTTTGAAAAAGATGTGGAAATCTAACAAAGTTCTCTTAGATGTGTTAAATACCATTAGCTTAAGTTTTATGTGGTTCAACACCAACTATCTATTGTCACAAAAATGAGAAAGGGCATTGAGATGTCTTCATAGACCCTTGAGAGAAGATACTAGGACCACATCATTTGCAAATAAGAGTAATGCAATCAAGGCTTGATGTAGCGGTGACCAACCTCAATATGGGTGTTCTCCTTAATGCATTCCTCTAGCTCATCAATTTAGATCTCAAATAAGTATGGAAGAGAGGGCATCCTTATTTGACCCCAATGGTGCTACTAATGAAACCAAAAAGTCCTTGAGGTGTGTGAAGTTGTGTTGGAATTTCTAAGTTTAACCCATTAGAAATTATTCCTGCACTATCTGGTTTATTTCTTCCTACTTGTTTAATTACTTAACAAGTTATTTACCATGTAAATACTAAAAATAAACACAAGTACAATATCAACATCTACAGATCATCAAATGAAAGAAAACAAGCACACAAGTGACACCATTATTTTTGGACCAATGTCCCTGGAAAAACCCAATGTGGGAAAACTGGTGCAACTATTTAGAGGATTTTATTATTATGTAGTTTTTAGAATACAACTAGGGTGCCAGAAATGGCTCACCCAACAGAGAATGCCCTCGGCAGTATTACCTATCCTCGAAGACAGATATTCCGGGTAATTAATCACTGGATGAACAATCCCATAGCAACAATTGCAAATCCCACTACTTTGTGTTACTCTGATAGGGATTGCGTCACCCTACCTGACTCACCAGCTCCCAGTCTATCCCATTAAATCCTCCCAACACTGCCTCTTGGCCCTGCGTCAGCCTTTCTAGCCTTTGTGTAACTTCTGGAGCTTCTTCGTCAGCCCTTAGACCCTCTGCATCACACACATTGGCCTCTCCTTCCATTGCGTAGCTCCTAGCTGCCTCTGCATCAGTCTCTCATGGCTCTGCGCTGTCTCTCTAGTACCAAATCTGCCTCTTTGCTATATATTCTCTTCCCCTCACTGTTGATCACTGATTCTATCTCTCTTAGCAAACCCCGCTCTAGAGAATAAAATCATTGATCACTTTGGTTGGTTCTCCAATTGACCCTAAAGCCTCCTCTTATACTTTTCTCATTGGTCCATCAACGACTAAGATTAAATCTCTAATCATTGAGTAAGATTAGATTTGGCTTCATCCAAGACTTTTGGAACCTCCTAACCCAGTTTTATATTGATACCCATTAATATTTTATTTTTCCTAAGTTTAGGCTTAGGAACTCCATTAAAAATATTAATTATTTTAATATCTCCCAAACTTGTTAGAATCTGCTCAAACCGTTTCTAGGTCTTGGAGATCTCATGTGCTTTAGCTTCTCCACCAATTTTCATGGGTAGAACACATTCGATGCTACCCCAAATCAATGCTCCCTCTTAGCAAGGACTCTGCTCTAATAATACTCCACACTGAGTATCACCCTGATTATCCATCACCGATGTCTGTGCTGATGTTAGCCCTCCCTGCCCAACATCCTTTGCCTTACTGCATCCTGTATTGTTGCCCATGCCCTGTTATAACTCTGATATGAAAATATAAGACAATGCAGATATACCCAAGAAATAACCAGATCTGAATATAGATAAAAATGCTTCTTTATTAATTAAACCCTTAAGGTAGGGCAACACCGTACATTCACTCCTTAAGGAAGGAGAGCACTCCACAAGCCATATGCTTGTTCATACAATATTCCTTGACATCTCTCAATGTGGAGTCTCTAGCCTCTATATA
Organism: Pinus taeda; assembly: GCA_000404065.3. Classification (NCBI taxonomy): domain Eukaryota; kingdom Viridiplantae; phylum Streptophyta; class Pinopsida; order Pinales; family Pinaceae; genus Pinus; species Pinus taeda. The sequence goes on from APFE030185986.1 coordinate 87,969, forward strand.
GGCCTCATACATACAATACCATGGGTCATTACCATGGTTCCTTCAATACCATCTATCTAATACCATGAGCCCATTACATTATTACTAACTACTTGTGGTCCCTTACATGTTACAGGTTAACCACTTTATTTATTACTATGGCCCATCCCTTTATTACATTATTCCATTGGGTACCTCCCATTGTACCCTATATTATCCCCCTAGGTATACTACATTCCACCCCCCTTAATATGTTTCGTTCCCAAAACATGAGAATAACACAAATAATAAGATCTACTCAAAAGCGTAGTCCACTGGTACCATGCATGTGCATCCAGCCATCCAAGAGAAAGGTGAACCCTCGATCTAGCTGGTGCCTCGCTCGCTTGAGATGGAAGTTGACCGTGGCAACTCTTCTGTGTTGATGTGTAGTAGGTGGATCATTGCTCCTCTCTATCTATCATGTGGAGGTTGTTGTCCTTGTGGCTAATTCGTCACCATCTTGTTGGTTGTTTTCTTGCGGGGTGATGTGGGTGGTGATATGCTGAAGTTTTAACCAACAGTGGAGCCTGAGTGGTATCTGGTACATGTTGTGGTGCCTACTGTTGTGTCTTATCTTCCAATATTACTTCAACCACTGAGCCCTCATCTGATGTATCAACACCTGTAACCTTTTCTGCTCCAGCCTCTGTTTGTGTTTGATTGTCTATCATCAAAGGCTCATCATCTGATGTGTAAGTTTCATTAGAGCTTTGTGCTACTACCTCCTTAGTCTCCATTTGTGGCTTAATGGAAATATCCTGCAATGTAATTTTCTTCTTTTTATACCAGAGCTTCAGGAATTTCTTCTGCACATTAATATTGATAGTACCCATGGATTCCATCCAAGGATATCACAAAACAACATCCATGTTATCCATATATGAAGTATAAAAATCACCATGCAACACATACTTATCCATAGAAAGCTTCAAATCCTTATAAACTTGAACATCCTCATCATCAACTTGTGTGTTTTCAATGTGTTTGACTGAAACTTGCAATTTTTTTGCCAAATTAACATTGATAAAATTATGCTTGCAGTTAGGATTTATAGAGACAATCATTTTCTCCTTCTGAATCAATCCATGAACCTACAATAAGGAGACACCAGTAGAAAATAACCTCTTACGTGTCTCATTCTCCTTTTTTCTAGCACGCCACCATTTGTCTAAAAGGACTCTTTCAAATTCTGCATCTGAAAGTTTGGTCAACTACTTGTTGTCAAGTGAGAACCACCATTTGGCAGCCTCATCTTTAAATTGGTCCACTACCCAAAATTTCCAATTTTTCTCCCATACTGACTTTATTTCTTTTATGTATTCTTCAATAGTAGGACCATCATCTTTTCCCGTAAAATATAGAATCGCCATGAAGGGTGTTTTGGAAAAAAAAATCACTTACTTTGTGAAAATTTAGAGTGGTTGCAGTTTAGTCAATATTGCTCAGAATCTTTATTATAACCTGTTTTCGGAAATGGAATGACCATTCTGCATCTTCCCATGTGATAGAAATCTTGATCTAGGTACTGGAATTTTAGATGCGCGCTGCAACTCTCCCGTTGTCACCAAAAATTCTGAAAAAAAAAAGAGCTGATTTTAAATCAGCGATATCTCCCTTATCCTGACTCCAATTCCACTGATTTTTTTTTTTGAATTTGGGTATTTTTTTCACAAGAAATCCAGATCTGCAATTAGATTTTTCATATTGTGCACCAAAACATTAAGATCTGCACCGCGAACCCGTCGTCCCGAAAAAATGTTTGCAACCCAACTAATTTTTAAATCATCAATATCTCCCTCATCCGGACTTCGATTTGGACGAATTTTATTTAATTTATTTATTTATTTTTTAACTTGGGTAATTTTTCACAAATAATCCATATCTACAATTAAATTTTGCCCCAAAACATACAGATCTGATCTGCAAATCCACCGCCTCGAAAAGTGTGTGCAACACCACTGGTTTTTAGATCAGCGATATCTCCTTCATCCGGACTCCGATTTGGCTGATTTTTTTTGAACTTGGGTATTTTTTCACAAAGAATCCAGATTGCAATTAGATTTTGCAGATTTTACCCCAAAATGTACAAATATGATCTGCAAATTCGCCACCCTGAAAAATGTCTGCAACACCACTGATTTTTAGATCAGCGATATCTCCTTCATGCAGACTCCGATTTAGACAATTTTTTTTGAATTTGGGTATTTTTTCAAAAAGAATCGAGTTCTTCAATTAGATTTTCCGCCAAAATGTACAGATCTGATCTGCAAACTTGTCGCCCGAAAAAATTCCTGCAAAAATAACAAAAAAATATTCTCCACTTTGCCCAAGAAAGTGCTCTGATACCACTTGTTATAACTTTGATATGAAAATATAAGACAATGCAAATATACCCAAGAAATAACCAAATCTAAATATAGATAGAAATGCTTCTTTATTAATCAAACCATTAAGGTAGGGCAACACCTTACATTCACTCCTTAAGGAAGGAGATCACTCCACAAGCCATATTGCTGTTCATACAATATTCCTTGACATCTCTCAATGTGGAGTCTCTAGCCTCTATATAGGACTCATACATACAATTCCATGGGTCCCTCAATACCATCTATCTAATACCATGGGCCCATTACATTATTACTAACTACTTGTGGTCCCTTACATGATACGGGTTAACCACTTTATTTATTACTATGGCCCATCCCATTATTACATTATTCCCTTGGGTACCTCACTTTGTACCCCATATTATCCCCCCTAGGTATATTACATGCCCCTACCACTACCACTGCTGCATCTGTACGATAGTTCCCTCTGCATCTGTGTTTTTGCTAGTCCATAAAACTAACACTGCATCTGCACTACATCCCCCTCTCATTGTGCTGCATTGTGCTACCCGTAGCACTGCCACTGCTAACTAGTGCACTACAACTCAATTACTAAGAAGTAAGTAACTGATCCACCCAACTTCTGACATCTATGTCAGGCCATAAATAGTTCCGACGTTGAAGCTGCCTCTGCCGCTAACAAGTGCTCCCTCTACTAACCTCAGCGCTACTACAACACTCCCTGCATCTCGCACCATTGCACACCTCTCTATGCCATCATGCACTGGTGCAACACTCCCATGCCTCTCGCACTGTTGTAACTTGTTAGCCTCGCGCTGTCTCGAGACTCCTAAACTGTAGCACTCTCTTTCGCTTCATCTGCATCTGTCTCTACTTGCATCCACTAGTCCTGCTATTCCTCTTCGAGGCTCCCGTAGCAAGGTATAATCCAAGAGGTTGGGTACCTCAAGGATCCTACCCCTCATCGCCTGTAGTCTGTCTGACTACAGCTCGATGTCTCCCCACTTCTTCTCATGTGGCACCTGAGCACTCATGGCACAATCATCATCCTCCTTGACATCTTTCTCTGCCCTCTCTGGCGCTGCCTTGGTCTTAGAAGCCTCTCCTTTACTCTTCTTCCTAGGACACTGGTTCGCAAAATGACCTAGTTCCGCATAATGAAAGCACTTGACCTTGGAGATGTCCTTCTTCTTTCTTGCAGATGCTAGAGTCGCATCCTCTTCTTCCTCCTTCTTGATTTTGACCCCTTTGCTGCTATTCCCTACCTTGGTCACTCGTCTTATCTCTTCTTAATGAAGAGCCGCTCATAGTTCCTCCCAATCTGGAAGGCTCGTCCTACCCAGTATGCTTTGGACAAATACCTCCCAATCCTCTGAGACTATGTTCAATACCTTACCATCAATTCCTGATCTGACGTGGCCCCTATGGAAGTTAGTTGGTCATGGATCTCCTTCAATCGACTGAGGAAGACATCTATCTGCTCTCCCTTCTGTATCTAGTATGACTACAACAGATTTTCAAGTAATATCTTCCTCCGCATGGAAGTATGCTGGTACAATTTCTTTAAGGCATACCACATCTCATTTTCCATGTCCTTCTTGGCAATATGTAGCACCACATGATCCTTGACCCCATCAAGGATGACGCACTTCGCCCTGGCCATTTCCTCCTCGTACCTCTCATTTTCAGCTCGCTCAACTGGGATCACTACTGTTTTCAAGGTGAAGTCCTTGATGTGATATATGTCTAGAATAGACAACATCCTAGCCTTCCATACTACGTAGTTGGATGCTCCATCCAACCTATCCTGATCTCTCAGTCCATTCACAACCATTATGCTGCTCTTCTGTCGACTCCTCCGAGTCTCTTAACTTCCCTCCTGGAAGTCCTTGGTTCAACTCCCTCTGAGTCTCAATTTCCCTTCTAGAAATCCCTCCTCCTTGGTCTTGCCTATTAGATATTTTTTTGGCCATAGTACCCTACCAGCTTTACTCTGCAAATTATCCACAGCCTCCTATACCCCAACAACTAAAGGATTGAGCCATTTGGCTCTACGAAATCTTGGCACTGGCAAATTAGCTCCCCTAGCCAACAACGTTAGCCCTCCTAGCCTCTGCATGAGCCTGATTCTACCTCCCTTAGACTCTGTGCTGCCTTTCTCTGGCCCAAAATGATGATGCAGTCTCTCTCCATCACTCCTTCCTATGTTGCCTTATACACAGATTAACTATGTCACTTGTGACAACTAAATCTACTGCTACTACTATGCTAGCTAATGCCTTCAGTTATCCTGTGATCTGCAACCATGCTCTAATACCATGTTGGAATTTCTAAGTTTAACCCATTAGAAATTATTCTTGCACTATCTGGTTTATTGCATTCTACTTGTTTAATTACTTAACAAGTTATTTACCATGTCAATACCGCAAATAAACACAAGTATAGTATCAACATCTACAGATCAACTAAAAGAAAACAAGCACACAAGTGACACCATTATTTTTGGACCAATGTCCTCGGAAAAACCCAATGCAGGAAAACTAGTGCAACTATTCAGAGGGTTTTATTATTATGCAGTTTTCATAATACAACTACGGTGCCAGAAATGGCTCACCCAACAGAGAATGCCCTCAAAAGCAGCACCTCTCCTCGGAGATAGATATTCTGGCTAACTAATCACCAGATGAATAATCCCACAACAACAATTACATTTCCCACTGCTCTACATCACTCTGATAGGGACTGCGTCGCCCTACCTGGCTCACCAGCTCCAAGTCTGTCCCACAAAATCCTTCTAGCGCTACCTCTTGGCCCCACGTTAGTCTTGTTACCCTCTGCACAGCTTCTGGAGCTTCTCAGTCAGCCCTTAGACACTCTATGTCACATGCACTAGCCTCTCCTCGCTCGATTCAACTCCTAGTTGCCTTTGCATCAACCTCTTCCAACTTTGCGTTGTCTCTCTGGTACCAACTCTACCTCTTTGTTACGTATTCACTACCCCTCACTGCTGATTACTGATTCTATCTCTCTTAGCAAACCCCGCTCTAGAGAATAGAATGACTAATCACTCTGGTGTGTTCTCCAATTGACCCTCAAGCCTCCTCTTATACTTTTCTCATTGGTCCATCAATGACTGAGATTAAATCTCTAATCAACGGCTAAGATTAGATTTGGCTTGATCCATTACTTTTGGAGACTTATAACCTAGTCTTATATTAATACCCATTAATATTTTATTTCTCCTAAGTTTAGACTTAGGAACTCCATTAAAAATATTAATTATTTTAATATCTCCCAAACTGGTTAGAATCTCCCCAAACCTTTTCTGGGTCTTGGAGATCTCATGTGCTTTAACATCTCCACCAATTTTCATGCCTAGAGCACATCGATGCTACCCTAAATCAACACTCCCTCTTAGCGAGGACTGTGCTCTAGTAATACTCCACACTAAGTATCACCCTGATTATCTAGCATCGTCTCTGTGTTGATGCTAGGCCTCCCTGCCCAACATCCTCTGCGCTGCTGCATCCTGTGCTGTTGCCCATGGCCTTGCCACTGACATTGCTACATCCGTACAGTATCTCCCTCTGTATCTGTGCTGCTGCTAATTCTGCTGGTTCATACTCCCAGCACTACATCTGCAGTACATCCCCCTCTCATCATGTTGCATCGTGCTGCCCATAGCACTGCCACTGCTAACTGTTGCACTGCAACTCAGTTACTGAGATGTAAGTAACTGATCCACCCAACTTCTGACATCCCTGTCAACCTAGAAACATTCTCGATGTTGAATCTCCCTCTGCCGCTACCAAGTGTTCCATTTACTGACCTATGCGCTGCTGCAACAACCCCCTGCATCGCGCACTACTGCACACCTCTCTGTGCCATCCTGCACTGGAGCAGCACTCCTGTGCCTCTCGCACTATTGCAACCTGCTAGCCTCATGCTATCCCATGACTCCTGCACTATATCACTCTCTTCCGCTTCATCTACATCCATCTCTACCTAAATTTGTCAGTCCATCTACTCCTCTTCGGGACTCTTGTAGCAAGGTATAATCCAAGAGGTTGGGTACCTCAAGGATCTTGCCCCTCATCACATGTAGTCCGTCTCACTATAGTTTGATGTCTCCCCACTTCTTCTCAAGTGGCACATGAGCACTCATGGCACAATCATCATCCTCCTCGACTTCTTTCTCTGCCCTCACTAGCACTGCCTTGGTCTCAAAAGCTTCTCCTTTACTCTTATTCCTAGGACACTAGTTCATAAAATGAGCCAGTTCCCCATAATGGAAGCACTTGACCTTAGAGAGGTCCTTCTTCTTTCTCTTCTCCTACTTTCCCATAGATGCTGGAGTTGCATCCTCTTCTTCCTCCTTCTTGATTCTGACCCCTTTGCCACTATTCCCAACCTTGGTCACTCATCTAATCTCTTCTTGATGAAGAGCTGCCCATAGTTCCTCCCAATCCGGAAGACTCATCCTGCCCAGTATGCTCTAGAAAAACACCTCACAATCCTCTAAGATCACGTCCAATGCAGTCCTCACCATCAATTCTTGATCCAGCGTGGACCCTATAGAAGTTAGCTAGTCACATATCTCCTTCAATCGACCGAGAAAGACATCTATCTACTCTCCCTTTTGCATCTGGTATGACCGCAACTAATTTTCAAGTAACATCTTCCTCTGCATGGACGTATGTTGGTACAATTTCTTCAGGGCATCCCACATCTCATTTGTTCTGTCCTTCTCTGCAATATGCAACACCACATGATCCTTGAACCCATTAAGGGTGATGCACTTCCCCCTGGCCATTGCCTCCTCATACTTCTCATTTTCAGCTGGGTCAACTGGAATTGCTATTTTTTTTCAAGGCGAAGTCCGTGATGTGATATCTGTCTAGAATGGACAAGATCCTGGCCTTCCAAACCACCAAGTTGGATGCTCCGTCTAACCTATCTTGATCTCTAAGTCCATTCACGACCATTACGTTGCTCTTCTGTCGACTCCTCTGAGTCTCTTAACTTCCCTCCTAGAAGTCCTTGGTTTGACTCCCTCTAAGTCTTGATTTCTGTTCTAGAAATCCCTCCTCCTTGGTCTTGCCTTGTTAGGTACTATTTTGACCACAGTGCCCCACCAACTTCACTCCACAAATTACCCACAACCTCCTATACCCCAGCAATTGAAGGATTGAGCCACTTGGCTCTATGCAATCCCAACACCGAAAAATCAGCTCCCCTAGCCAACTATGTCAACCCTTCTAGCCTTTGTGTGGCTTTGCGTGAGCCTGATTCCGCCTCCCTTATCATCTATGCTACCTTTCTCTGGCCCCGAATGATGACATAGTCTCTCTGTGTCACTCCTTCCTCTGTCGCCTTCTGCACGGATCAACTCTGTCACTCGGGAGAGTTGAATCTACTGCTATCACTCTACTAGCTAATGCCTTCAATTATCCTGTGATCTGCAACCATGCTCACATACCATGTTGGAATTTCTAAGTTTAACCCGTTAGAAATTCTTCCTGCACTATCTGGTTTATTTCTTCCTACTTGCTTAATTACTTAACAAATTATTTACCATGTAAATACTGAAAATAAACACAAGTGCAATATCAACATCTACATATCATCAACTAAAAGAAACAAGCACACAAGTGACACCGTTATTTTTGGACCAATGTCCCTATAAAAACCCAATGCGGGAAAAACGGTGCAGCTATTCAGAGGGTTTTGTTATTATGCAGTTTTCAGAATACAACTAGGGTGCCAGAAATGGCTCACGCAATAGAGAATGCCCTCCGTAGTAGAACCTCTCCTCAGAGACAAATATTCCAGTAGATTAATCATCGGATGAACGTTCCCACAACAAAAATTTTAGCTCCCACTGCTTTGCGTCACTCTGATAGGGATTGCGTCACCGTACCTGGCTCACGAGTTGCTAGTCTGTCCCATGAAATCCTAGTAGCACTGCCTCTTGGACCTGCGTCAGCCTTGATAGCCTTTGCGCAACTTCTGGAGCTTCTGAGTGAACCCTTAGACCCGTTGCGTCATACACGCTAGCCTCTCTTGCCTCTACGCAACTCCTAACTGCCTTTGCGTAGCACCCAACTACCTCTGCGTCAGCCTCTCCTAGCCCTACATTGTCTCTTTGGTACCAACTCTGCCTCTTTGCTATGTATTCTCTACCCCTCACTGCTAATCACTGATTCTATCTCTCTTAGCAAACCCCGCTCTAAAGAATAGAATGACTGATTACTTTGATGTGTTCTCCAACTGACCCTCAAGCCTCCTCTTATACTTTTCTCGTTGGTCCATCAATGACCGAGATTAAATCTCTAATCAACAGCTAAGATTAGATTTGGCCTGATCCATGACTTTTGGAACCTTCTAACCCAATTTTATATTAATACCTATTAATATTTTATTTTTCCTATGTTTAGACTTAGGAACTCCATTAAAAATATTAATTATTTTAATATCTCCCAAAGCGGTTAGAATCTTCCCAAACCGTTCCTGGGTCTTGGAGATCTCATGTGCTTTAGCCTCTCCACTAATTTTCATGGCTAGAGCACATCCGATGCTATCCTAAATCAACACTCCCTCTTAGTGAGGACTGTGCTATAGTAATACTCTACACTGAGTATCACCCTGATTATTCAGCACTGGTCTCTTTGTTAATGCTAGGCCTCCCTGCCCAACATCTTCTATACTGCTGCATTCTGTATTGCAACCCATGGCCCTACCACTACCACTGTTTCATCCATACGACAACTCCCTCTACATCCGTGTTGCTGCTGGTCCATACTCCTAGCACTGCATCCCCCCTCTCATCATGCTGCATCGTGTTGCCCATGGCATTACCACTACTAACTACTGCATTGCAACTTAGTTACTGAGAAGTAAGTAACTGGTCCACCCAGTTTCTGACATCCTTGTCAGGCTAGAAACACTGCCGATGTTGAAGCTCCTTTTTCCGCTAACAAGTGCTCCCTTTACTGACCTCTATGTTGCAGCAACAACTCCCTGCATCTCACACCGTTGCACACCTCTATGTGCCATCCTGCACAGGTGCAACACTCACATGCCTCTCGCATTGTTGTAGCCTGCTAGCCTCACATTGTCTTGGGACTCCTGCACTGTAGCACTCTCTTCCGCTTCATCTACATCCACCTCTACTTGCATCCGCCAGTCTTGCTACTCCTCTTCGGGGCTCCTGTAGCAAGGTATAATCCAAGAGATTGGTACCTCAAGTATCCTGCCCCTCATAGCCTGTAGTTCATCTCACTACAACTGGATGTCTCCCCACTTCTTCTCAAGTGGCACTTGAGCACTCATGGCACAATCGTCACCAATTTTCATGGATAGAGCACATCCGATGCTACCCCAAATCAGCACTCCCTCTTAGCGAGGACTCTGCTCTAGTAATACTCCACATTGAGTATCACCCTGATTATCTAGCACTGGTCTTTGTGCTGATGCTAGGCTTCCCTGCCCAACATCCTTTGCACTGCTGCATCTTGTACTGTTGCCCATGGGCCTACCACTACCACTTCTTCATCCATACGGCAACTCCCTCTGCATTTGTGTTGCTACTGGTCCATACTACTAGAAATGCATTTGCACTGCATCCCCCTCTCATCATGTTGCATCATGCTGCCCATAGCACTAACACTACTTACTGTTGCACTGGAACTCAGTTACTGAGAAGTAAGTAATTGATACACCCAACTTTTGACATCCTTGTTAGGCTAGAAACACTCCCAATGTTGAAGCTCCCTCTGCCACTAACAAGTGCTCCCTCTTCTTACCTCTGTGCTACTACAACAACTCCCTGCATCTTGTGTCGTTGCACACCTCTATGTGCCATCATGCACTTGTGCAACACTCCTATGCCTCTCGCATTGTTGCAGCCTGCTAGCCTTGCGCTATCCTGAGACTCCTGCATTGTAGCACTCTCTGCCACTTCATCTGCATTCGTCTCTACCTGCATCTACCAGTCCCGATGCTCCTCTTCGAGGCTCCCGTAGCAAAGTATAATCCAAGAGGTTGGGTACCTCAAGGATCCTGCCCCTCATTGCCTGTAGTTTGTCTAACTACAGCTTGATGTCTCCCCACTTCTTCTCAAGTGGAACATGAGCACTCATGGCACAATCATCATCCTCCTCGACTTCTTTCTTCGCCCTCGCTGGCACTACCTTAGTCTCAGAAGCCTCTCCTTTACTCTTCTTCTTAGGAAACTGGTTCGCAAAATGACTCAGTTCCCCACAATGGAAGCACTTGACCTTGGAGAGGTCCTTCTCCTTTCTCTTCTCCTGCTTTCTAGTAGATGCCAGAGTCGAATCCTCTTCTTCCTCCTTTTTAATTCTAACCCCTTTACCGTTATTCCCCGCCTTGGTCACTCATCTGATCTCTTCTTGATGAAGAGCCGCCCACAGTTCCTACCAATCTGGAAGGCTCATCCTACCCAATATGCTCTGGACAAATACCTCTGAATCCTTTGAGACTACATTCAATGTGGTCCACACCATCAATTCCTAAGCCGACGTGCCCCCATGGAATTTAGCTAGTCATGAATCTCCTTCAATCAATTGAGGAAAACATCTATCTACTTTCCCTTCTGCATCTGGTATGACCGCAGCTGATTTTCAAGTAACAACTTCCTCTATGCTGGTACAATTTCTTCAGGGTATCCCACATCTCATTTGTTGTGTCCTTAGAAATATGTGACACCACATGATCCTTGACCCCATCAAGGATGATGCACTTCGCCATGGCCATTGCCTCCTCGTACTTCTCATTTTTAGCTGGGTCAATTGGGATCACTATTGTTTTCAAGGCGACGTCCTTGATGCAATATCTATCTAGAATGGATAAGATCTTGGCCTTCCAAACCATGAAGTTGGATGCTCTGTCCAACCTATCTTGATCTACTAGTCCATTCACGACCATTATGTTGCTCTTCTATCGACTCCTCTGAGTCTCTTAATTTACCTCTTGGAAGTCCTCGGTTTGACTCCCTCTAAGTCTCAATTTCCTTTTTGGAAATCCCTCCTCCTTGGTCTTGCCCTGTTATGTACTGTTCTGACCACGGTACCCCACCAGCTTCGCTCCGCAAATTCCTCGCAGCCTCCTATACCCCAAAAACTGAAGGATTGAGCCACTTGGCTCTACGTAATCTAGGCACCGGAAAATCAGCTCCCCTAGCCAACTGCGTCAGCCCTCCCAGCCTCTGTGTGGCTTTGGGTGAGCTTGATTTTACCTCCCATAGCCTCTGCGTTGCCTTTCTCTAGCCCAGAATGATGATGCAATCTCTCTGCGTCACTCCTTCCTCTATCGCCTTCTGCACAGATTAGCTATGTCACTCAGGACATCTGAATCTAATGCTACTTCTATGTTATATGATGCCTTCAGTTATCCTGTGATCTGCAACCACGCTCTAATACCATGTTGGAATTTCTAATTTTAACCTGTTAGAAATTCTTCCTGCACTATCTGGTTTATTTCTTCCTACTTGTTTAATTACTTAACAAGTTATTTACCATGTAAATACTGAAAATAAACACAAGTACAATATCAACATCTACAGATCCTCAGTTGAAATAAAACAAGCACACAAGTGACACCGTTATTTTTTCGCCAATGTCCCCTAAAAAACGCAATGCGGGAAAATCAGTGCAACTATTCAGAGGGTTTTATTATTATGCAGTTTTCATAATACAACTAGGGTGCCAGAAATGGCTCACCCAACAGAGAATGCCCTCAGCAGTAGTACCTCTCCTCAGAGACAGATATTTCGGCTGATTAATCAAGAGATGAATGTTAAGAAATTTATGGTAGAGAGATAAATTATTACTGAGATTTACTAAGATTTACAGAGAGGAGTAATAAAATAATCATCAACAATACACATAATATTTATGCAGGAAAACCCAAAGACTGGCGAAAAACCCAACCTAATGAGATCTCATTAGCATTGGTCAAAGCCTTGGCCAATCTGGCCAAGTGAACCTTCACCACTCACCTCCAGGCCTACATTACAATGAATTATTCCCAACCTTTTATAGGCTCCATTACATGCAATACCATGGACAATAATACCACGGCTACACTATACCATGTGCCCAAAACCACTACTATTTAACGAGGTCAACCTTGACTCAAACCCCGAGTCAATTTTACCTAACAATTCTCCCTTTAAACTTGACTCGCGGTTCCTTGACTAAATCCAACCAAAACCTGCTAAGTGAGACAATCCCGCTCACTCTAGCCCTTACCCCCTTCAAAGTTTTTACTTGGGACTTGTTAACTTGACATTCCCCTATTTCCTAGGTCTAACCCAAACTTTACCGGTAATTACCCAGGGGTACACATGCCTTACTAGGTCTTATAACAGTATGCCCATTTACATGCAAATTAAAAATTTCTCTCCATTAAAAATTGTTGTCTTTGTATACATGACATCAATTTCCATATAAAAGGAACCCACCTACTGGATTACATGATTCACTAGCCGCTTTAACTGCCAATTATCTAGGTGTTATTTTCAGGTATATGGTTCATAAAATAATTAATCCACGTGCACTTATCCTCCTCATCCACTAAATCTCTCATGAGCCAATGCTGTGTAGCTTTGCTTCACAATCTATCGCTTTTGATTCAGATCTGCAAGAAAAACTCAATTATCTCTCTATCTACCAGGCCAATACAAACCCTTGGCAACAAAAAACATCCTTCTGAAGCCAACTTAGCTCCGATACCAGTTGTTAAGAAATTTATGGCAGAGAGATAAATTATTACTGAGATTTACAAAGAGGAATAATAAAATAACTAGCAACAATACTCATAAATATTATACACATAATATTTATCTAGGAAAACCCCAAAACTGGGGAAAAACCCAACCTAATGAGATCTCATTAGCATTGGTCAAAGCCTTGGCCAATTCGCCCAAGTGAGCCTTCACTGGTCACCTCCAGGCCTACATTACAATGAATTATTCCCAATCTTTTATAGGCTCCATTACATGTAATACCATAGATAATAATACCATGGGTACACTATACCATGTGCCCCAAAGCACTACTATTTAACGAGGTCAACCTTGACTCAAACCCTGAGTCAATTTTACCTAACAATGAACAATCCCACAACAACAATTGCAGATCCCATTACTCTGCGTCACTCTGATAGGGACTGCGTCACCCTATCCGGCTGATCATCTCCCAGTCTGTCCCACAAAATCCTCCCAGTGTTGTGTCTTCGCCTTGCGTCAGTCTTGCTAGCCTCTGCGCAACTTCTGTATCTTTTGCATCAACCCTTAGACCCTCTGTGTCACAAATGTTGGTCTTTCCTGACTCTGCGCAGCTCTTAGCTGCCTCTGCGTCAAACTCTCCCATCTTTGCGTTGTCTCTCTGGTACCAACTCTGCCTCTCTGCTATGTATTCACTACCCCTCGCTGCTGATCATTGATTCTATCTATATTAACAAACCCCGCTCTAGAGAATAGAATGACTGATCACTCTAGTGTGTTTGCTATTGCCTCCTCGTACTTCTCATTTTGAGCTGGATCAACTGGGATCGTTGTTGTTTTCAAGGCAAAGTCCTTGATCCAATATTTGTCTAGAATGGACAAGATCCTGGCCTTCCAGACCACGAAGTTGGATGCTCTATCCAACCTATTCTAATCTCTTAGTCCATTCATGACCATTATGATACTCTTCTGCAGTACCTCTCCTCAGAGACAGATATTCTAGCTGATTAGTCACTGGATGAACAATCCCACAACAACAATTGCATCTCCCACTGCTCTATGTCACTCTGATAGGGACTGCGTCACGCTACCCGTCTCACCAGCTCCCAGTCAGTCCCACAAAATCTTCCCAGAGCTGCCTCTTTGCCCTGCATCAGCCTTGCTAGTCTCTACGTAGCTTCTGGAGCTTTTGCGTCAACCCTTAGACCCTTTGCGTCACACACGTTGGCCTCTCCAGGCTTTGTGCAACTCCTAGCCGCCTCTGTGTAGCACCTAGCTACCTCTGCGTCAACCTCCCTCGGATATGCACTGTCTCTCTGGTACCAAATTTGCCTCTCTTCTATGTATTCACTGCCCCTCACCGCTGATCACTGATTCTATCTCTCTTAGCAAACCCGGTCTAGAGAATAGAATGATTAATCACTTTGGTGTGTTCTCCAACTGACCCTCAAGCCTCCTCTTATAATTTTCTCGTTGGTCCATTAACGACCGAGATTAAATCTCTAATCAGTGGCTAAGATTAGATTTGGATTGATCCATGACTTGTGGAACCTTCTAACCTAGTTCTATATTAATACCCATTAATATATTTTTTTCCTAAGTTTAGACTTAGGAACTCCATTAAAAATAAAAATTATTTTAATATCTCCCAAATCGTTTAGAATCTGCCCAAACTGTTTATGGGTCTTGGAGATCTCATGTGCTTTAGGATCTCCACCTATTTTCATGGCTAAATCACATCCGTTGCTACCCCAAATCAACACTTCCTCTTAGCGAGGACTGTGCTTTAGTAATACTCCACACTCAGTATCAGCCTGATTATCCAGCACCGGTCTCTGTGCTGATGCTAAGCCTCCCTGCCCAACATCCCTTGCATTGTTGCATCCTGTACTGTTGCCCTTGGCCTTGCCACTGCCACTGCGACATCCATATGAAAGCTCCCTCTACATCCGTGCTGCTGTTGGTGCATACTCCCAGCACTGCATCCCCCTCTCATCATGTTGCATCGCACTGACCATAGCACTGCCACTGCTAACTGCTGCACTAAAACTCAGTTACTGAGAAGTAAGTAATTGATCCACCCAAATTTTGACATACCTGTTAGGCTAGAAACACTCCCGATGTTGAAGCTCCCTCTGCCACTAATAAGCACTCCCTCTACTGACCTCTGTGCTACTGTAATAACTCCTTCCATCTCACGCCATTGCACACCTCTCTGTGCCATCCTGCACTGGTGCAACACTCTCGTTCTCTCGCACAATTGTAGCCTACTAGCCTCATGCTGTGCTGGGACTCCTGCACTGTAGCACTCTCTGTGCTTCATCCACATTCATCTCTACCTGCATCAGCTAGTCTTGCTACTCCTCTTCGGCTCCGGTAGCAAGGTATAATCCAAGAGGTTGGGTACCTCAAGGATCCTGCCCCTCATCGCCTGTAGTCCATCTCACTATAGCTCGATGTATCCCCACTTCTTCTCAAGTGGCACATGAGCACTCATGGCACAATCTCATCCTCTTCGACTTCTTTCTCTGCCCTCGCTGGCATTGCCTTAGTCTTAGAAGCCTCTCCTTTACTCTTCTTCCTAGGACACTGGTTCACAAAATGATCTAGTTCCCCACAATGGAAGCACTTGATCTTAGAGAGGCCCTTATTCTTTCTCTTCTCTTGATTTCCTGCAGATGCTAGAGCCACATCCTCTTCTTACTCCTTCTTAATTCTGACCCTTTACCGTTATTCCCCACCTTGGTCACCTGTCTGATCTCTCCTTGATGAAGAGCCGCCCATAGTTCCTCCCAATCCAGAAGGCTCGTCCTACCCATTATGCTCTGGAAAAATACCTCTCAATCCTCTGAGACTGCATTCAATGCGATCCTCAACATAAATTCTTGATCCAGCGTGGCCCCTATGGAAGTTAGTTAGTCACGGATCTCCTTCAATCGATTGAGGAAGACATTTATCTGCTCTCCCTTCTGCATCTGGTATGACCGCAACTGATTTTCAAGTAACATCTTCCTCTGCACAGAAGTATGCTGGTACAATTTCTTCAGGGCATCTCACATCCCATTTATGATGTCCTTCTCGACAATATGCGACACCACATGATTCTTGACCCTATCAATGATGACACACTTCGTCCTAGCCATTGCCTCCTCATACTTCTCATTTTTATCTGGGTCAACTAAGATCACTATTGTTTTCAAGGTGAAGTCCTTGATGCGATATCTGTGTAGAATGGACAAGATATTGGCCTTCCAGACCACGAAGTTGGATGCTCTGTCCAACCTATCTTGATTTCTCAATCCATTCACGGCCATTACGCTATTCTTCTTTCGACTCCTTCGTGTCTCTTAACTTCGCTCTTGGAATTCCTCAGTTCGACTCCCTTTGAGTCTCGATTTTCCTTCTGGAAATCCCTCTTCCTTGGTCTTTCCCTGTTAGGTACTGTTCTGACCACAATACCCCACTAGGTTCACTTCGAAAATTACCCGCAACCTCCTATACCCCAGCAACTGAAGGATTGATCAACTTGGCTCTACGCAATCCCGACACTAGAAAATGAGCTCCCCTAGCCAACTATGTTAGCCCTCATGGCCTCTACGTGGCTCTGCATGAGACTAATTTTTCCTCCCATAGCCTCTGCGCTGCATTTCTCTGTCCCAGAATGATAACGTAGTCTCTATGCATCACTCCTTCCTCTGTCGCCTTCTACACGGATCAACTCTGTCACTCGGGACAACTGAATCTACTGCTGGTGCCCTGCTAGATGATGCCTTCAGTTATCCTGTGATCTGCAACCACGCTCTGGTACCATGTTGGAATTTGTAAGTTTAACCTGTTAGAAATTTTTCCTGCACTATCTAGTTTATTTCTTCCTACTTGTTTAATTACTTAACAAGTTATTTACCATGTAAATACTGAAAATAAACACAAGTACAATATCAACATCTATAGATCATCAACTAAAAGAAAACAAGCACACAACTGACACTATTATTTTTGGACCAATGTCCCCAGAAAAACCCAATGCGGTAAAACTAGTGCAGGTATTTAGAGGGTTTTATAATTATGCAGTTTTCAAAATTCAAATAGGGTGCCAGAAATCACTCTCTCAATAGAGAATGCCCTCAGTAGTAGTACCTCTCCTCGGAGATAGATATTCCGACTGATTAATCACCAGATGAACAATCCCACAGCAACAATTGTAGCTCCCACTGCTCTCCGTCACTCTCATAGGGATTGCGTCATCCTACCCGGCTCACCAACTCCTAGTCTGTCCCATGAAATACTCCCACCTCAGCCTCTTGGCCTTGGTCAGCCTTGCTAGCCTCTGCGTAGCTTCTGGAGCTTTTGAGTCAGCCCTTAGACCCTCTTCGCACACACGTTGGACTTTCCTGGCTCTGCGTAGATCCTAGCTGCCTCTACGTATCACCCAGCTGCCTTTGCGTCAACCTCTCCTGGTTTTGCGTTGTCTCTCTGGTACCAACTCTACCTGTCTACTATGTATTCACTACCCCTTGATGTTGATCATTGATTCTATCTCTCATAGCAAACCCCACTCTAGAGAATAGAATGACTGATCACTCTAGTGTGTTGTCCAACTGACCGTCAAGCCTCCTCTTATACTTTTCTTGTTGGTTCATAAACGAGCGATATTAAATCTCTAATGAATGACTAAGATTAGATTTGGCCTGATCCATGACCTTTGGAACCTTCTAACCCAGTTTTATATTAATACCCATTAATATTATATTTTTCCTAAGTTTAGAATTAGTAACTCCATTAAAAATATTAATTATTTTAATATCTCCCAAATCGGTTAGAATCTTCCCAAACCGTTTCTGGGCCTTGGAGATCTCATGTGCTTTAGCTTCTCCACCAATTTTCATGGATAGAGCACATCTGATGCTATCCGAAATCAAGAAGTTGATCCATAACTATCTCATAAGATTTATTATATCAACAATAAGGGCTTGAATATGCCAATATCCTCCAGCTTTGAGTTAAGGATTTGTCTCAACAAAATCAATGCCCACAAATAAGTCCACAAAGCAACAAAAGGCTTTAAAGGATCATCACCCAACCTGGTGAATTATAGCCAAAATAGTTAATATGTGATCAACAGTCAAGTAGTCTTTTTTTGAAACATTCTTAGCCATTAAATCTATGTTGATTTCTCTCCAAAATACTAAAAAATCCACCTCCTCAAGATCATAACATAAAGCTTGGTAAAAGTGCATCAAATCATAAGAACCATGTAATAATTTATATCAGATTTTTCACCCAATTTAGAAATAGGGTGGACAATATTTTTCACCATTAAGAAGGAAAACCAAGGCAAACTACATCATTAAAGAGGTCACCAATATGAAGTGTGAGATACTAACTATCATATTTGATAAATTTAGCTTAAAGAACTACCACATCTACTGCTCTATTGGTGCTCAAAATTTGAATAGTCCTCTTAATGCCCCCTCAAGGAAATAAATGGTAACAAATAGGATAGAAAGAAGGATTGAGAGTTTAGTCGGTGAGTAATAAAGCAATGATCCAAATTGGATCAACATATTGTCTATCATCCATGTTGATACTGTAAGAGTGGAAAATGTGGAGGGATCAACTCACGGAACCATTTTTACGAACAGGACTGAGTTTGGCAAATTTGGGTCTAGAACATTATAAGAGCATTTTGAGGCATCAAACGATGTTTTTTGGGGTTAGAGCTTTGTCACTTTAGCACTGTACCTTTTTTTCATATTCTACACACAAAGACCTTTGCAATGGCATGAGAATTGCCTCAATCAAAGTGTGTATGCAAAAGTTATGCTACTTGGAAGTTGACCTTCCTATTTTCTCCTCCATGATTCCAGAGAATGCCATGTCAACCCCCATTATTCATGGAAAAGGGGTTAGCCACGTGATCACGATGAATAATGCTTTAGAATTGTGCATATTGTAACTTTGTTTAAGAGTTGAGGTTGTCAAACCTAACCACTAATAGGCTATTTGATTGTGTTATAATCGACCCACTAGGAGGAAAAGGGGTTGCATTCTTTTCAAGTGCATTTGTTCCATAGAAAAGAAAAATAGTAGAGAGGGATGGGGAGAGAGC
This sequence comes from Pinus taeda, assembly GCA_000404065.3. Taxonomy (NCBI): domain Eukaryota; kingdom Viridiplantae; phylum Streptophyta; class Pinopsida; order Pinales; family Pinaceae; genus Pinus; species Pinus taeda. The sequence continues at coordinate 107,194 of APFE030185986.1, forward strand.
ACACAGAGAGGATTTGTGCATTATAGTAGCCCACGAGCTACATGCCTTACTTCTTTGAACTTGCAACCATTTTCTATTTAGAGAAAAAGAGAAGAGAAACCTGTATCACCCCCTGCTAGGTCTACCCAAAGTAACCATGCCAATGAGGGTAAACATGAGGAGAGATCCTACTATGATTAGATTTGACCTCGTAGGTCACCTTAAGGAAGTGGAATCTGTGGAACATCACATACAGTCATCCAACATCATCAACAAAACCCTCAAGAGACAAGTCAACCACTAAGACAGCTTCTCCTTGGGTCCTATTTCTATTCTGTAGCTCTTAGGCCATACTCGCTCTCATGCTATGGACAAGGGAGCGACCAGAAACCCAAAGTCACTGTCACAAGCTTCCTTGCTAACAACCGTGGACCAAAATTGTTAGTTCTATGCCAAAGACCCCCAGATTTAAGCCACTTTTCTAGCCCAGAATCCTGGCCTCTGCCCATAATTTGTTGTAACTTCTAGAATTCATTGAAAGCATGATAACAATGTTGATCAATAAAAAAATCACCCTTAGGACTAGGCTTGAGCATCCCCAACTGGGACTGGCATTTTGTCAAACACTTGGCATTAATGCAACCTACAAGTCTAGGATACAAGACATAGCATAAACAACTGAAACAACTTATGAAACATAACCAAAAGGATCACCTCCTGCTCCATTGTGTAGAAATTTCTCTATAGATCAACTAGCTCTGATACCATGTAGAAATTCTGCAAATTCTCTGCAAATATACCTCTAAGATCATGTAGAAAATCTGACTATAGATTAACTCAATAATGCAATATACCAAAGCAAAATACTATAATATACTTCTACTATAAAACTTGCGGAAGCTTAAAGATCGAGCTGAATCAGAGTTGAACACATATAACCACAAGAAGAAGAATCAATGCACATGAAACACAAAAAATACTCAGGGGAAAGCCTCAACTAAAAACCCCACTATCTACATTATCATACAAGGTGGAAAGACATCAGAATTATACAAATCCTTAGCTCTCAGTACAGTCCTCTTGGATGCTCACAGGCAACCAAAGCTTCTCACAAACCTTCTCCTCTGCCCTCCAAGCTCCTATTTCATTCACCCAGTGTAACACTACTCTCACACATTGCTCTAACACACTCTCAGAATTGCGCAATCCTCAAGGAACCTTGCCTTGATAGCATTCATGAGTTTCCTTTATAGGAAAACACATGCAATTGATAGTACACTGTCCTTGACATTTAGCTCAATTAGGTCTTTCTCAAAATAGACATGCATGAGTTTTTGTTGAGGGAATCTTTAGTTATCTGGAGTACACTGGTTGAGTGCATGCATGCATCAATTGACGATAACCCACAATTAGTTTCTCAAACAGTCTGGAACTAATTTAACTAGAATTAACTCAGTAAACTGAGTTAACTAATTACAACTCAAATATAACTCAATCTTATCTCCTTAATTAAGGGATAATCTCTTTAATTTAAGGGATACCTCTTTCATGACTTCATAAAGACTTCTAACTTGAATTTATCCAACTAATTAATCCATAATGAATTAATTAATTAATTCCAAGCATCTGGTGAGACTAAATTCGATTTTAATTCACAATTTTAATTCAAGGACAAATTAAAATTGGAATTTCCATATTCTATTTTTATCCTTTCTTGTTGCTATTTTCAACACATTGAACTATTACATCATCAATTAGGTTTCACATCCATCCATTTAACAGTTACAAGTAAATATATGAAACAACCATGACATAAACCAATCATTCAACCATGCTTATAACCAACATAAAACCATATAAATATCAGAGATATGACAACCATTAAATTTGTTGATCTAAGATGATCTGAGGTTGTCATTGATGTCAACCCAAGCAGAACCAAGGGCTACCCTCATCTTGCAAGGGAATTTTAACTTGACAACTTACTCTAGTTTGAGTCAAGGATATTCTAGATAGATTCTACTCGTCGAGATGTTTCCGTTGATATATGACACACCAAGTAATTCTTCACAGTTTGAGAGATATTCATGTTTGAAGTTAGTAACCCTCATTAGTGTGCTAAAACCCTATGGGGTTGTGTCATGGCACTCATAATTGGTTTTGGTCATTCAATAGTCATTAATTAATATTTTTTTAAGCTCCTAAAATCCCTCCAACATTCTCTATAGAAGCCCCTCTCAACTCTATAAAAAGAAATCTCATATATCCTCCAAATTTAGTGATCGTGGAATTTTCACTATAACTTCATTTTTGTGAAGTCTTAGATTCTAAAACTAAAACCCATTTGAATTGCAATCCTGATGAATGTCGTGACTGAATTTTAGATCTTGGATCTCTATATTTTCAGAGATATGATCTATGAGAGTTAGGGTTTTTGCAGGCTGTCGAATTTCATCTCGAAGAAGTGACCTTGGGAAAATCATCATAACTCTCTCTCTGAGAAGAGGATTGGAATTTTGTAAAAATTTGTGAATAGTACACAGACTGTAGTTTTTGGAATATCAATTTTAGAGCTGAAAGAGGAAACAGTGACATGTGGCACATCGTACAAGTTCGCTCTACTGAACTAGTCCATAATTAGGTCATTGTGAGAGATTGGGCATAACTTTGCCTTGAAGAGTCCAAATCGGGTCAGACCTGTGGCACTGGAAAGAAGACTCGGATGGAACTTTGTTGAAACTCTTTTCCTTGAATGATGAGTTAAAATATTTTCCTATTCTACTATGATAGAAGGATTTCCTGGTTATGATTTAAGAATATAGTTGTATTATACTAGAGGTGATGAGGTTAATTTCTTTTCCAATTTATATCTGCATGTTGTAGCTAGAAAAGTAGGAACCAAATGCTTATTGGTATTTTGAGTTTTACTAGCTTTACAACTTTATTATATAATTGCTATCGTTATTGAGCCTTGAATCTCTTTCGGTTTCTGCGTTGAGCATCATAATTATTTGTTCTTGTTATGAAAGAAGTCTTTTTATTGAACTTATTCTGTTACTATTTTAAATATATGTACTATGATCATGTAATGAATTATTCTGCTATTGTAAGAAGTATTTACTCCATTAATATATTGCTATCAATAACTAAATAAAAGTTATGATACTTATCTGATTAGCTTATCATAAAAAACCAAAGATACCTGGAAAATATATCCTCCCAGCCACGAGCTTGGCGATTACATCCAGGCTCTCCCCCAATCATTTTATCTATTTCACACTGGATTGTATCCAAATATAGTTGGTGCCTTGGGCCTCATGACTCCACTGTCCAACCTCATGTCCTACACTCTATCTGAATATCAATGAGAAAATTCCCACTGGTCTCCTTTTTCCCGACTATAGGATAGCCCCCATTTTTCCTTCTTTTCCCCTCTATATGTCCCTTTCCAGGGTAGGGGTGTAACTATTTGTTTTAATTATAGAAAAAAATTATTCTTATTAACCTGTCTAAACTCCTAATTAGTCATAAATTATGTAACAAATTCTTGTCTCGCTTTCCAGCCTTAGTCATTCTCATAACGTAAAAGAAATAAATGTAGTAAATCATAAAACTGAATTTAATAACCATAATACTTCTTTCATGGAGCCTAGGGTGTTATATCTCCCCCCTCATGTGAGGAACACTGTCCCTGGAGTTATTTCTAATTTAAGCAAATAACATTGGATAAGATTCCCACATAAATCCCTCCTCTTCCCAGGTGGCCTCATCCGGGCCAAAGTGATTCCACTGCACTTTAACATGGGTGATGGCTCGCTTCTGCAAGGTGGTTTCTCTCCGATCGAGAATACGAAGATGTTCTACCAGAAAATGTCTTTATGGTTTGACCTGCACATACATAATTCACAGTCATAATTTCCTTAAAACAATTTATATAAAAATGTATATATTCCCTTATCTTATTATCTGAATATTTTCCTTATTTATTATATGTTGTGGGTTGTACACATATTTTTTTAAAAATGAAACCTGAAAGATGTTGTGGACCCGAATGTGGCTTGGTAATGAAAGATTACAGACTACTGGTCCAATTCGTTCCAAGACTTGAAAAGGTCCACAGTACCTGGGTAGCTAACTTAGCACAACCCCTCCAATGTAAGGAACTTTTTTGGGGCCTTACTCTTAGATATACATGATCTCCCGGTTGAAATTCTTTGTATGTCCTATTTTTATCTTCATACATTTTCTACCTATCATGGGAAGCCCTTCGATTCTGTTGAAATTTCTTAACAATTTCCTCCATCTCTACTAGCATGTTGAGACCCAATGCTAGCTTATTAACAGGATTATTCTAGTCCATGGGCACTCTGAACTTTCTTCCATATAACACCTCAAAGGGGCTCATACCCAGTGATTCATGATGTCCATTATTGTATATAAATTCCACGAGGTGGAGGTAATCCTCCCACTTATGTGGTTGTTGCATCAAAAACATGCGTAGCATGTCTTCTAACACTTGATTTACCCATTCAGTTTGTTCGGCTGTTTGGGGATGGTAAGTTGTACTAAATTGGATATGGCTACCCAATCCTGAAAGTACGTTTTTCCAGAATGTAGATGTAAATTTCACATCCTGGTCTAAATTACCACCTTGGGTATACCGTGTAGAAGAAAATGTTCCTTCGTCAATATGTCTTCAATTTCCATAGCTTGTAAGTGGATTTCACAAGTGCGGTTTTGCTCAATTTGTCTACTACAACCATAATCGAGTCATGTTGTTTCCTAGTGTGGGGTAAATTGCTGATGAAGACTAATGATATGGTCTCTCATTAAAATTTTGGAATGGGCAGTGGTTGCAACAAACCAGCGGGATGTTGATGCTCCGCCTTCACCAACTGACAGTCCAAACATTTGGACAAGTACTCAATAACATCCTTCCTTAATCCGGGCCAAATATACCCTTTTTTGATGGCTAGTAATAGTTTTTGGTAAACTAAGTGGCCCGCACATGCTTCGATGAAAATCAGCCATTACTAATTATTTAACAATGCTTTGGTTAGGAACATAAATTCTGTTTTTGAAGGTAAGGATGTCATCAAGATTTATTTAGAAATCTAATTTTTCCCCTTTTAACAGAGCTTCCTTTGTTTACTGGCAATGAAAAGTGTATTATGGATCTTTGGTAGATGCCTCCTTTATAATTTCTGTAATGTTTGAGCGTGCTTGACTGATCTGAACCTCATAAATGTAATGTACTTTCCTACTCAATGCATCAACCACTCGATTTTCTTTCCCCTTAAGGTCCTCCATTTAAAAATTGAACTCACTCAAAAATGTTGTTCATTTGGCCTGATGAGCATTTAAGCTAGACTCATTGAAGAAATTGGTAAGGCTGCTATGATTCGTTAACAACAAACATTTCTTCCCCAATAGGTAGTGTCACCACATTTTAAGTGCATGCAATACCACTTTTAATTCAAGATCATAAGCGGAGTGTCGTTGTTCATACTCCTTCAATTTCCATGATTTGTAAGTAATAACCTTTCCTTCTTGTGTCAGCACTTCATTGTTAACTTCTTTACTTGCATCCGTGCAAACCATAAAATACTTTTATGGATATGCTACTTTTAGCACAGGTGAGGTGGTAAGTAGGTGTTTTAATCTATCAAATATTTGTTGACACTCTACTATCTATTGAAAGGTGCATTCCTTTTTCTGTAAGGAGGTCATTAGAAAAGCAATTTTTGAAAATCCTTCAATGAACCAATGGTAGAACCCCACCAATCCCAAGAAGAATCTGATATTAGCGACATTCTTTGGAGTGGTCCATTCCATAATGGTTTTTATCTTCTCCGGGTCCATCGTTATTCCCTCTGCTGATATAATGTGACCCAAGTATTGGATCTGATCTTTGAAAAGGTAACATTTACAAAATTTAGCATATAACGGGTTCTCCCGTAAAGTTTGGAGCACAATTCTCAAATGTTGTTTCTGCTCCTCCTAATTTTTAGAGTATATCAAAATGTCATCAATAAAAATTAACAAAAACTTATCAATATAGGGCTGGAAAATACTGTGCATCAAACTCATAAAGGTAGTTGGGGAATTTGTGAGGCCAAATGGCAACACCACGAGCTCATAATGACCATAACAAGTTTGGAATGTAGTTTTGTAGCTATCCTCCTTTATCTTTAATCTTAAATCAATTTTTGAGAATACTTTGGCTCTGTGCACTTGATTGAATAAATCATCAATACGTAGCAAGAGATACTTATTTTTGATGGTTAGCTTATTTAACTAACGATAATCAATACACAATCTCAATGTTCCATCTTTCTTTCGTACAAATAGTACGGGGCTCCCCAAGGGGACACATTAGGGCAGATGTATTTTTTTTATCCAGAAGCTCCTGAAGTTGGATTTGAGTTCTTTCAACTCCGGTATGCTCATGCGGTAAGGGGCCTTGGATACCAGGGCTGTACTTGGAATTAGTTCAATGGTGAAGTCAATATCCTGCTTGGGTGATAATCTAGGAATGGATTCAGGAAATACATCAACAAATTCTTGAATGATAGGAATATTTTCCAAGAAGGTCATTTCATTCTTGGTGTTGGTAAATCCCACTTGAAAAACATATATTTGACAACCCTTCCTAATACATTTTCTTAGCTGACTAGCAGTAATAGGGTGCAGTTTGTATTTGTCTTGATTCCTTGAAGTTCCCTTCTTTATCATGATTATGAAATAAAACTGATAGTTTTTTGCTTGCAATCAACCAAGGAACAACATTTTTCCAACCATTCCATTCCAATTAAAACATCGTATGAACCCAAAGGAAGAATGTTAAGGTTCAAGTGAATGGGATGTCCTGAGATTGTTATGGGGCATTGTTCTATTTTGGCAACTACCTTTCTTTCTTGCCCCAGTGGCTAGTTTAACTAGACATGGTTTTGGAAACTTACTCCTCTATAGTTGACACTTTTCTATCACTATTAGGACTAAGATAACTTAAGTTAGCACCAAGATCAAATAAAACCGAAACAGGTTGCTTAGAAAGCATACCTTCACATTTAATCATGGTGGGTTGATATTCTTCTTGATGATCATCGAAGGCAGCATTAATTTTGGATATGCTTCTCTCCACTTCTCCAATAATGGATGCTTCCTACATGTTTTCTAGATGTTCCATTCTTGCCTTATGCAGCCAGCTTTTGTGGTAGTGGGGTTCTCCGCATCTCCAACATTACAGTGGTAGTTTTGACTGTTGGTCATTACTAAATTTATTAACCCCTTATGACTATCTATTTTTAGAATAAAAAACCTTGGGCCAGTTCCTTGCTGGGAATCTACTAAGAGGATTTTGCTGTATATTTTTTCAATTAGAAAGTTTTGGGTGTCTGCTTGGAATCATACTTCTTCCATTCTTGTTTGACCCTCTAGATCATTCATTTTCTTGTTGCATTTACTGGTAACATATGTGGGATTTCTGCATTACATCATCCATTGTTTTGGGGTAGTTGAACTCAAGTTTCCCCTTCATAAAACTGAGTAAGCTACTAAAGAGGCATTGAATCTTTGCTTTCTCCTCCTGCATATATGGAGCATAGTGCAGAAGGGAGGTGAATCATGCCACATATTCATCCATAGTGAATGCTCCAGTATTAACTCATGAAATTCCTTTTCTTTTTCATCATAATAATGTTTAGTTAGATACTTATCTTTAAATTCTTTTTGGAATTCATTCTAGATCACCTATTCCTCGTTAATCTTCCTTACTATTTTTAGTTCTTCCCACCAAAGGGTTGCCTTACCTCTTCACTGGTAAACTTCCAAACACACCTTCATCTTATTGTTGTATTCGTAAATATGAAAATATTTGATCGTATCAATTAACCAAGCTTCTGTTGCTTCTTCAAATTCCCCTTCAAAGAGTGATGGTTTAATTTTTTTGAATTCTCCTTGTAATTCAGATTTTTGTCTTTTTGTTTTGCATTGGTTAGAAAAATTATTTGAGCATCCTTCTTTGTCCTCCCTGTGTCTCTCAGCTGACTCAACATTTTCCTCACCATGATAAGCTATTAGTGTCTTTTCTCTGTCCTCAGCACTAGGATCTGGACGTCCTTGGTTCTGTCGATTAGACAGACTTCTGAGAATCCTCTCCTGTTCTAGGCTTAACTATTCATTGTGTGTTCTTAAATTTTTCATCTCAACATGTAACTGCTGAATAGTTTTGAGTAAAAATGCATTAGCTTGATGAGTCTCCACATGCATCTATATCCAAATGTTAGGGTTAGTATTCACATAAGCTAGATTTGGAGGATTAGATGGTTCAAAACTTCATTGCATTCTTCCCTTTTGTATTGAGATCGTCTTCGTGTTCACATAATTTTTTTATTTAGTTAGATTTAAGAAATCATAGTCTTTGCATGTACACACACACACACACACACATATATATCCCAAAGAGTCTCAGTGTGTGAACCTGAGCTCTAATACCATTTATAACACCTTAAATATTAAATAAGACAAAAAATAAAATAAAATAAAAAATCACCTGGCCTAAACTTATGAACTTTATATATAAACAATTAAACATGTCAAGGTGGCAGTGATGCTGTCAACATCATGTTGATTGATTTGTGATATTTGTTATTACATTTCCCACAACTGGCGATGAAGGTTCTGACATGCATTAAAGAGGCACATGGCCTTACTCACGGTATAACACTTATCACACTGCTCTGGTGTAAATGCATGGGGTACCATCCTCCATGCGACCCAATCTGGGGTTGTCCTCTAGACGGCCTCCATCTATCGATGAATCATCGGCTCGAAAATTCTCCTTCCTCGCAACCGTCGATCTTCCTAGAAGATATCCAATGATAAAGAAGTGTTAAGTTGGTTCCAACTACTATTTCCCCACCTATGATTGGATCAAGGGTCATTTGTGTTTAGACGACTGAGGGTTTAGCCACTTTGCAATGAGTTTGACTATCAAGCCGCTAGTCAATTTTGCAAATGTGTATGCCAAGAGTCATGGTGTCAAATGAACGCTTGTTTCAAGGAGGTAATGGAACCCTTTCCTTGTTTTACAGTCTATTATTTAACAATGGTTTATCCTGCCTGATTTATTGCCTCACGGTTTGTTAGGGTTTGATAGGTGACTTTCCATGTTTGGAGACCTCGTCACATGATTCTCGTTTATTGAGGGTTAAAGAGCTTCAAACCTGACTCCAAAGAGGTGAGTTTGTGTTCTAAAGCGTTGTCTTTCCATTTAATTTAACTTCGCATAATGTTAATACACATGTCTCATTTCCTTGTAGGTGGATTACTTTCGGATGGATCCTTTGGGGTTCAGGTGAGGTTTCAAGGCTCAACCGCTCTATCTTTAAATGATTTTCTAATACAATGCATACCCTAGTTATTGATATAATGATAATGATGATGTCATGGGTAACTAACTATCCTTGCCAAGGTTCTCATGGAGTAAGTCCCGCACCCTCTGAGGTCACGAAAACTAATACCCTACTCGGCTGTCTACAAGTTAGAAAGTTTCACTGAGGTTTACTTAGTTTGTTTGCTATGGTTTATATGCCTTCCCAAGGGCTTCGTCCAGACCTACAGAGTTCTTAATTTTGTTTATAGGGAAGACTATGTAAACAATTTAAAATGCTTTCCTGTTAATTAATATGGTAGCAGGGTTGATAGAACTGCTCTGCCTTCTTGGTTCGGGAGGCTATTTAGTCTCTAATATTTTTTGTAAATTATGGGGACACAAAACCCCTCTTGAACAATGAATATTTAGCTGTGCAATGAATATGAGGGTTTTCCCTCTTTTGAGTTTTACCTCCATTGTATATGTGGTTGTTAAGCATGCATTTGGTCGCTGTAAGACTTTAGTAATAACAACATTCATTTAATTGCAATGTTTCTACATAGATTTCTATTAATTTCCTATTAACGGTTGTACTGCTTTATATGATTGCTTGGCATAGTCATCAATATCAATGTCTTTCAATTCGTCTGACAATTATTTATGAATAGGTTACATTTTGAGGGTTTTTGTTTAAGTACTTATTTTCTGCTTAGACTAAGTTGAAACTCTTTTCCTCGAATGTTGAATTAAAATATTTTCCTATTCTACTATGATAGAAGGATTTCCTGTTATGATCTCTGAATACAATTGTATTATACTAGAGGTAATGAGATTAATTTCTTTTCCAATTTATATTTGCATGTTGTAGCTACAAAGGTAGGAACCAAATACTTCTTGGTATTTCAAGTTTTACTAGCTTTACAACTTTATTATATAATTGCTATCATTCTTTAGCCTTGAATTTCTTTTGGTTTCTATGTTGAGCATCATAATTATTTGTTCTTGTTACGAAAGAAGTCTTTCTATTGAACTTATTCTGTTACTAGTTTAAATATATGTACTACGATCATGTAATGAGTTGTTTTGCTACTGTAAGAAGTATTTACTCCATTAACATATTACTATCAATACTTAAATAAAAGTTATGATACTTATCTGATTAACCTATCATAAAATGCCAAAGATATCTGGAAAGTCTCTCCTCCCAGCCACGAGCCTGGCGATTATGTCCAGGTTCTCTCTCGAGCACTTTCTCTGTTTCACACTGGATTATATCCAACTACAGTTGGTGCCTTGGGCCTTACAAATCCACTGTCCAACCTCAAGTCCTCCACTCTATTTGACTATCAATGAGAAACTTCCCACTAGTCTTCTTTTTCCTAGCTCTAGGGTATCCCCCATTTTTCCTTCTTTTCCCCTCTATATGTCTCTTTCCAGGGCAGGGGTTTAACTGTTTCTTTTAATTATAGAAAACAATTTATTTTTATTAACTTGTCTAAACTCCTAATTAATCATAAATTAGGTAACAACTTGTTATCTCTCTTTCCAGCCTTAGTCATTGTCATCACGTAAAAGAAATAAATGCAGTAAATATCTTATTTAGATAAGGATTCCAACCATACAAATTAGACCATTTCAAAATACAAATATCGTTGAAGGTACCCCACCTATACTTAGGGCACAATCCACTAATTCTTGAAACTAAGGGTGATAACCCTAGCCTCCACATTCTAAGTACTTGGATAGACATGACTAACCATTCAAGTGTCTTGTTTAGTAGAATCATAGGTTTTCCAAATGTTGTTTTCAAGATGAGATCCCTCAATGACCTATGTTGGGCACATATTTCCTCCCTAATTTCCCTCATGCATTTGAAGTAACCCATATGTCATGGGATTGTGGGTAATGTTCCACAGCCTACCAAATTACTTGGGTGCCTTATCTTCATTACGAAGTGAATCTAGTTCTCCTTCTTTAGATTTGATCATAGGTTACCAATTAAACCCATTGTATCCATCGTGGATGAATCCCTTCAAAACCACTTCTATAAAAATAATGCAATCCTAAGCCATTGTGATGCCCTTTTTCTAGGAATTCAAGGCTACTCCAACTCCCTTGGCCATTCTTTAGGGAGGTTCGAAAGTGTGGCTACAAAATTTGTCCCTTTGCTCTCACTCTCGTAGTCATTGCTGTAGAAATTCCTTATAGATTCAAACTACTAATTGTAATATGCTAAAACAATAGACTTGAATATACTCGACACATTAGTGGAAACAATTAAATGATCACGAAATCATGAAGCACACAATAGAAATAATTCAATCAACACATTACACAATTATTTTATGGGGAAAGCCACACCTAAAAACCCTTGCTCTCTATATATTGCATTACTCAAAAAATATGAGAAGATTATAATGCTTTTCTCAATCCCGTGCAACCTGTTCGCTATCTCTATCTGTTTCATAGCTTCGTCGACAAGCCCATGCCAATACTTAACCAATTTTCTGCATTCCCAAGTCCCCATTTCCTTCCACTGTTCCTCAAGGAATTAACCCCCTATTAATTAGGAAAATTACTTAATTGGAATGGGTGTAATCCATCATAGGCCTTCCTCTGACTGCATGCACCACTTGTACAATTTGGATTATTATATAACTGACAGTACATTGTCCCTGAACTCCGATATCAACTTGGTCTCTATACGATTTCACATGCATGAGCTAATGATGAGTGAATCATCAGTTTACTAGTTGATCATTGTAGGCAGCACCACAAACCTCCCACTAGTTCCTCCATTAATTGGAACTATTTTAACTAACTTTAACTCAGTTAGACTGAATTAATTAATTACGACTCAAAATAAACTCAATGAGGGCTCCTATAATGTAGGAGACACTTTACATGACTGAAGTTAGACCCTAAACTTGAATTAACTGAGCCAACTAAGTTAAATTAACTTAGTTAACTAATACAAGTTGTCATGAGATGTGGAATTACAATTTTATTCTCAATTTAATTCAAGGACGAAATTAAATTAGGATTTTCCTGTTGCATTTTCAACAAATATAACATTCCAAGAACTACATGATCTTGTAATAACTATTTTTTGTTTGTTTGTATTTTTACATGAATTCTTTCTTGATATCAATTTAGAGATCTACAATGAGTCAAAATTTTAAAAGGTATCTCCATCATAGAGCAAGAATTAAAGAAAGATGAGTAATCTGCAAAAATTGAATCTTAGAAAGGAGTTTGATCAACAAAGCCATAGGGTCTATGGTAATAACCCTAGGATTGGACTTAGATCATTGTTTCTGCTGAAAGAAGAAACCCTAGTGTTTGCAAGGAAGAAATGAAATTAGGATGTTGACATGTATAAGGTATACAAATTATATCATTATTTTTGCTGAAAGAAGAAACCCTAGTGTTTGCAAGGAAGAAATGAAATTAGGATGTTGACATGTATAAGGTATACAAATCAAGAGGGAGCTAACATTCTTCTTGAAACATAACTATCTTGTATCTCTCTTATTTTATTATTACCACTATTTTTTTTTTACTAATAGTTAGTCTCTTGTCTTTAAATTATTTGCCTGGTTGTAATTTATCTTCCATAACCTCCTAGTGAGGATTGAAGGTGCATAGTGAATATTGATAAGGCTCTGGAAGGAGATGAAAATAATGGAGGAACAAAGCAAATCCTCTGACAAGAGGACTTGTTTTAAGACATATTCTACTAATTGAGATATGGAAACAAAAGAAGTAGACATATTAGCAAGATTGAATTATACACTCACCTATGTGAGAAAAATATCAGTAGTGATTGAAGTATGCAATAGATGAAAACTTAAGATAAATACAAAGCATGGGATTACTGCAATAAGAGGGAGAAGGCTATGAAGGGACATTTTTGCAAGTACACTTATGTTAAAATTTTATTTTCCTTATGATTTTTGTTATTACATCATATGCATGTAGAGATTGTCCTCTTTGATGAAAGGAGAAGTGTGTGTAAGAGATACCTCAAGCTTGTGAGGTACATGAATAAATATTATGCTTGTAAGAAGAAGGAAACCTTTCTACAAACTCCTCCAGATTGATGAATCAAGGTTAATCCTATATGAATTTTGATGAAACTAATAGGGCTCATGTGTCAGAGGGATTTGCGTTGACCAGAATATTTTCTCTTGATGAAGTATTCCAAGCTTCTTTAGCTCTCATTTTAGCTTCAGGGGGAGTTGGCCTCAAAAATATCTTAACTAGATAAGTGATAACATTAGCAGCAAAGGGAGAAAATCAAGATTGCCATGGTAGGATTTATTTTAGAAAGAATACCCAGTTAGGGTAACTGATGAAACCAATATGATTAATCAAGTGAAGGAAACAAATAAATTTATGGTTGAGAAAAGACATGTAGCTAAGCATGTGTTGAAGTAATAAAATGGTAGAATTGTTCATGGCTTCATTAGTTATGCTTTGTAAGATGTCTCAAACAAAGAAGTAAAACTATAAGATCTCACATTGAGCAAGGAGTGCTAAAGCAGAGACAATTTGTATATTGATTTTGTTTGGGCTCCATTATAATCTTTGGATGAGCAAGAAGTAGGAATTTGTTGCACTTAGTGGCAACCTATATTGTGGATTGATTGACAAGTTAAGAAGCAATATGGCTCCAATTTTTAGGATCGTTTTGATAAGGTGCAGATGTGAGCTTGATGACATGTCGAGGCACCTTAAGATCTAGTACCAATACAAGGTACATGAAGACAAAAGAAGCTCAAGTATATCTCCACTGATGATTAGAAAATTTATATTATGATAAAGCCTCTATCCAAGGAAAAGTTTGTGTACTTTAGGGACAAGCGTGGACTTGTGGATATTACTCCTCTTATTAAGAAAGAGTGTTAATGTGACAACAATGCGGATGGACATTATTCCTATAGGGAGAATTGTATGAGAGGCCCAAATAACTCCCAATAGATGTTTGAGTGAGCTCCTTATAGGAAAGAAACCCATATTGCTCCAAAGATAGGGTTGAGTGCAGTTGCATCAAGATCCATATTTCTCCCTAGGTAGGGTTGAGCGTGGTGTTTCAACATCATGACCCAAACTACTCTCTAGTTAGGTTTGAGTAAGGTTTTTTAGAATCAATGCCAATAGTGCTCCCCAATACGGTTGAGTGAGTGCCTGCTAGTACTCTGTAGGAGGGTTGAGTTACTATCTCAACATATTTTCCAAGTGAAGAGGCATTTTGACTTGAGGACCATACTACTCTGAGAGAGTGTGTCCTTCAGACTTGTATGTATACCATGTGTTAGAGAGACCAAATTATGGTGACTAGTAGATGTTGATGATGTTTCATGGGTCATCTACTGAAAAGACTCTATAGTAGGTAGCGAATGGTGATTGATTAGATTTTGATGCTGATATTGATGATGATGATGATTATGTTAGAGATTACTTCTACTTGATGTTGATAGTATGTTAGAGATTCCAACTAGTGGATGTTGACTAGATGATATTGATGACATTGGAGATTCTGACTAGTTAATGATATACCTTATGTTAGAGATGCTGAGAAGGTTGATGATGATTTTTTATAACTTTTTCCTAGAGATATTTGTTCAAGAAAAGAGAATATACATAGCTATTATGAATACCTCCCTAGTTAAGAGGGAGTGTTGAATTTTGTAACTATTGTATGTCTCATAATGTATTTATTTGGTCCTTGATGTATTTGTAAGCATGTTATTATTGCTTTAGTCAAAAGAAATTCGATATTATAAATGATAGTCATGTCAGTTGTAAAAAGGAAAACTAAATAATTTATAAAAGAAAATTTTGGCCCCAAGAAGTTAATGTCAACCTCCTCCTAGTCATGTCAATACATCAAATGGTCAAGTTGGATAATTTGAAAGAAAAACACATTCAACTCATTGAAACACTATATATTGAGGCACTCAACCTCTTCTCCAACAAGCATTCAGATCCTCTGTGATATTTCTCCTTAAGTTTACCGAGGAAGTGGAGAAGGAAATTCATCACTCTCTCTTTCTCCGTTGAAGAAATATTTGTTGAAGGAAATTTAGATCTCTCTCTACTAAAGGAAAATCATATCTCTCATATTTTTAATATGGCCTATTTTTAGGTATCAAGTAAAGTATGTCTGAGCTAAGAAAAATGCCTATTTTGAGGCTAGCGAAGGGTTATTCTGAGACAATGAAATATGAGGCTAGAAGGTCAAATTTATGAAGCAATGTACCTTTGGGAAAAAAAAAATTATGTCTTTGTGATAAATGCCAAATCTATGTTGGGAAGAATGCTTTTGAAGATACCTAATCTTTGTGGAAAGGCCTTTTCTGTAAAAGGAAGAAGGAAGAGTTTGATGACAACCTAATGAGAGACTTTTGTTGGAGGATTGACTTGACTAAGAGGGTGGAAAAGGTTTGACCTAGTTGTGTATTTAGATGTATATTTGTTGAATTTAGGAACTCTCTATTGAAAAGGGTTGTTTAGTTTTTCCCCATGTGGGTTTTTCCAGGGTAAATCCTTGTGTTCTTTGTGTGGACGTCACTTTATGATCCTACTGCTTTAAATGCTATATGGTTGATGTCTTCTATGTAATTTTATTAATGATGAAATCATGGATAATAATGTGTAAACAAATTAAATCATCAAAATAAATTATCAGTATAGAATACTATTGAAAAACAAAAAAAACAAAAACTCAGCCCTAATATTTCATTTTAATGGTTTTTGGCCCCACTCAAGTTATCTTTACCAATGGATCCATTCATCGTGGAACAAAGGTTGCAAGGTTATTTTTTATCCAAATGTTTCTTCAATATGGCCTTTTCTAAATAAGAAGGCTAACAAAAGGATTTATCAGAAGGGACCTAGGTTTAGTGCAATGCTGATTTGTTTCTGACCCCTTGGTTTGTAGATTTCAACCCTTCTACAATAATCATTACCAAGCTTCCAATATGGGTTTGGATTCATAATTTTCCTACTCATTTCTGGAACTTCTCAATCTTTCAAGGCATTAGAAATACCTTGGGTGATTTTCTTACAATCGATTCTTCTCATGGGCAGCTTGGCATATAGACCTATCATATAATATGTGTCAAATCGATATCTATAAAGGATTTCTAGACCAAATGAATTTTAAAATTGGTGGTTTTCACCGAAAATGGGCTTTGGACTATGCAAATATTTCCTTTCATTATCACTTCTATCAATAAACATGTCATTTATGTAATTCATTCCTTCTGTTCAAATCATGCTAGAAGCAAAACATGTGAAATTCCAAAGTTAAAAGTTGGAAGCCCTACACCTCACCTCCAAGGGAGGAAGAAAATTATTCTTCTTTGTATGAGTATGATGAAGGATATGATGATGAAATGCATTCGTTGGATAATATCTAAGCTTATGATCCTTGAGAGTATTTTGAGGACCTTGGTATGAATAGTTCCTTTGGAAAGCATAGAAACTGGGATTAATGCTTCTTTCGGTGCATTGAAGTGAGATCATGAGTCAACTTATTCAGACTCTGACAAGGATTCTCCCTTAACATGTAAGGATAATCTTTTGATTTCCTTGACAAACAAGCGTTTAGAAGGTCGGG
The DNA here is from genome assembly GCA_000404065.3 of Pinus taeda. Taxonomy (NCBI): domain Eukaryota; kingdom Viridiplantae; phylum Streptophyta; class Pinopsida; order Pinales; family Pinaceae; genus Pinus; species Pinus taeda. The sequence goes on from APFE030185986.1 coordinate 124,176, forward strand.
CCACACTTTTGAAAAAGTAATGGAAAGAAAGGTCGCTATGAGGATTAACCCAAATTTGGATGATTCTCTTTTACAAATGTTTCTTTTTCTCCTCTATGAATAAATTGGCATTCTCAATACCATACATATTTGTGACATTCCTTTCATTATATGTGACAATACACTATGAAAATGGAGAGAGTCATGATTGCATATGGTGTATTTTAGTTCCGATTAATCCATATAATTAACGTTACAAAAAATCTGCAATATTTTATTTATGAGTTCTATATGTAATGTGTCACCTCCATATTCAAAATAATGCACACACACACACACACACACACACACACACACACACACACACACACACACACACACACACACACACACACACACACACACGCACATCAGAATTGAACTCAAAAGATAATCTCTCTTTGGTATGCAAGAAAAATAGTAATTAAAAGTAAAATAAACTCCTATTCCCTACATATGTCATTTGTGCATCATAGCATGAGGGAGAGGTGCGAATAAATGTTTTATTATAATGCTTACCTTATGTTTTATATAGACACATACCAATGGATAATACATATCTCTTTGTATATATAACACTTCAAAAATACCTTTCATCTCAATAGTATATTTATAACTATTTTATTTAAATTTTATTTAATATAGAAGGGTAAATAGTATATTTAACTAGAGAAATCGTGTTATAGATTAAATGCTTGGTAAATGCCGATAGTTATCAATCTATATTAAGCACAAAAGCAATGATTTCATCACACACTTCAAGTTATATATACAATACCATATAAAAATACCATGGCTTATAAATACAACATGCCCAAAGAACCCTAACTTATTTCTTATGGAACTTGTTAATATGACATTTTTTTAATTAACCAATTTAATTAAAAGGGAAAGAATGCCATAACTACTTTGGAACATAGTTAGTTATGAATTATTTTAAATAAATTATAATGTTAATTGAACGAATTTGACATTACATGGTTTACTATGTGCACAATAATCCAAAAAAGTGTTAGGGATTTTTATTTTTATCCCTTGACTTTACAATAACCCAATTTCTATTGAAATTATTATTAATGAGACAATATAAATTATATCTCTCACTTAACAAAACAAATAATTGTGGATAAATTTTTAAGTCAATTATGTTATATTTTTGTTGATTTTGTCATGGTCTAAGGTTTTATTATTTTAATATTTTCCTTAAAAGATCAATTTTGTACTCAAATTTACTCTAATAACATTTCCTTTTCTAACCTATGTGGACCATTGTTGTACACTATGTCACAATTATCTACCATGGTTCAACAATAATGGTTGTCCCATACTTAACCATTTCCTAAACTATTCCTTGACAAACTAACCATTTAATGTTCAAAACTCTAACCCAATTAACCCTGGATTACAACATAACCATAGTTCCCTTGGTCGGTATACAAAATACCATGTGCAAACACCATCATGCCCACAATTATGTGCAAAAACCATGCACAAAACCATAGAAGGTATTCCCACCATCCTTGGGTCCACTCCCCATCCTTTGGCTTGCCCAACTATTATTGGGTTTGCATAATACTGCACCCAACACAACGTAACAACACTTGGGATTAGTTGTTGAAAGAATATAACACATACCCACAAAAATATATATGGTTGACATATTTTGTGTATTTTTCTTAATGGTGAAATAATGAATAATAATGTGCAAAATAATTAAATCATCAAAAGAAATTATAAGTAGAGAAGACTCTTCAAAAGCAAGAGAGTCACTCCTAATCTATTATTTTAATGGTTAATTACCCTACTCAATTGATCTTTGCTAATGGATCCATTCACCATAGTCCAAAGTTTGCAAGGTTATCATTTCTCCAATGGTTTCTTCATTGTGATTGTTGCTAAATAGGAAGACTGCCGAAATATTTGATCGGAAGGGCCTAGTTTTATGGAAATGTGTTGAGTGTGGAGCATGATTGTTCAGAGGTCTTTGTTTCAGCTGGATGTATACCCTAGGAAGTTTGTACACCCCTCCATGTGGGGGGGTTCGGGGGCAGCACCCCCGAAGCTAAAAACAAATGTAAAATTGCCTTGTAAAAGTATAGTAATTTCTAGTCAATCTAGGCCGTTGATTAGGTAGATGATCTGACAGTAGAAATTATGTTTATTTAGGGTTTTTTGCCCCAGAAGGCAACCCCTCTCTTTGTATGAGGGCATTGTATTAAGTCTATGTAATATATGTGTATTCTCTGAGCGAGAAACGGAGAGGTGAGACTGTGAGAGAAAACATAGGATATTACAACGAATCTGTTGTAGGTTGGTCTCTTCATTTTGCTAGATAATAGAAAGGAAGGACTGGCTGTTTGGGGTGGACGTAGCCCAAACCACGCGAACCACGTATATCTGTGTCTATCTTGTTTTATGCGTTTTCTGTGTTTATACTTCTGCAATGTTTTATGTTTATTGCTTCGTAATATATAATTTTATAACAACTGGTATCAAAGTCGAATGTCTATTTGGCTGATAAACTCGCAGGAAAGAAGGGTTTCTCATTCGAGTGGGAGCAATGGCGGAAGATGGTAAGTTTAGGGTCGAGAAATTTAACGGCCAAAACTTCTCGCTGTGGAAGATGTAGATGGAAGATTATCTATATCAGAAAGATCTATACCTACCATTGCGTGGAAAAAAAAAATATACTGACGGGTATGATAGATGAAGAATGGAACCTTCTCGATAGAAAGGCACTCAGAATAGTATGGTTGTGCCTCGCAACATCGGTCGCCTTCAACATTTCGAAGGAAACAATAATAGAGGGTTTGATTAAGGCGTTGGCGAAACTATATGAAAAACCCTCGGCCTCAAAAAGGTATTTCTTATGAAACGATTATTTAATATGAAGATGTTAGAAGGTGGATCTGTTGCAGATCATTTAAATGATTTTAATACTGTTACAAGTAGTTATGTTATATAGGGGTAAACTTTGATGATGAAGTTAGAGCTCTATTATTCTTGTGCTCATTACTAGGAAGTTGGAATGGTTTAGTAATGGCCATTAGTAACTATGTGTCTGGATCTAGTACTTTAAAATTTGATGATGTTGTCGGTGCTATCCTTAGCGAGGAAATGCGATGGAAAAGCTCTGGTGAGACATTGGGTAATGCTTTGAATGCAGAGTCTAGGGGAAGAAAAATGGAAAGAGGAAAGAGCTCAGGATATCGCAGTAAATCAAGGAAAGGCAAATCCAAGTCCAAATCGAGGATATTGTGCTGGAAATGCGGAAAGAAAGGACACCTAAAGAAAGACTATAGATCTCGCAAGGGAAAAGAAGGAGATGCCCAACAAGAAAACAATCATGAAGCAAATGTGACAGGTGAGGTGTTACAAGATGCTTTGAGTCTTTATTTTGAAAATTTTAGTGATTCTTGGGTGGTAGATTCAGGGGTCTCATTCCATGCCACACCTTATAAGAAATACTTTCATGACTATATTCAAGGAGATTTTGGAAAAGTTTGTTTGGGTGATGATAAACCCTGTAAAATTGTTGGAATGGGTAAGGTTCTTATAAAACAACAGAATGGAAACCAATGACTACTAAAGGAGGCAAGGCATGTTCTAGATCTAAAGAAAAATCTGATTTCAATAGGGCAGTTAGGCAGTGAAGGTTGTGTGACAACTTTCACAGATAAAGCTTGAAGGTCACCAAAGGAGCCCTGGTAATAGAAAAAGGTGAAAAGGTTGGTACATTGTATTTATGCAATGGTATTTCTAACTCTATTAATGCTTTAACTTCAAAAGGAGCAGATGTAGCGTTATGGCATCATAGGCTCGGACACATGAGTGAAAAGGGGATGAATATTCTTCATTCAAGGAATTTGTTGTCGGGTTTGAAGAATGTTGATTTGGACTTCTATAAGAATTGCTTTTATGGAAAACAGAAGAGAGTCAGATTTCTCAGAGTTGGGAAAGAAAATAAGAGGGAAAAATTAGAGCTTGTGCATACAAATATATGTGGACCTGCTCAGGTATCATCTCTCAATGGCTTTCGTTATTATGTTACTTTTATTGATGATGCAACTAGAAAAACTTGGATTTATTGTATTAAGAATAAATCTGATGTATTTGATACTTTCAAGAATTGGAAAGCTTTGGTTGAGATTGAGACAGTGGAGGTGAATATTGCAGCAAAGAGTTTGATAGGTATTGTTCAGAGCATGGAATTCATAGAGAGAAGAGAGTTCCAAGAACACCACAAGAAAATGGTGTGTCAGAAAGGATGAACAGAACAACCATGGAGCGTGCAAGGTGCATGAGATTTCATGTAGGATTGCCTTTACAATTTTGGGCAGATGCTGTAGATACTACTGTTTATCTGATAAATAGAGGGCCTTCAAGTTCCTTGGATGGTGGTGTTCCAGAGGAAGCATGGACAGGTAAAAAGGTAAACTACTCTTTTTTAAAGCCTTTTGGTTGTGAGGCCTTTGTCCATATTGATAAAGAAAATAGAACAAAGCTTGAGGCAAAGTCAAAGAAATGTAACTTTATTGGATATGGTGTTAATGATTTTGGTTATCGCTTATATGATTACGAAAATCACAAAATCATTAGGAGCAGAGATGTAATATTCAATGAAAAGTCTTGTATAAGAATCAGTTGCAGGAAAAAAACAAGAGAAAGAAAACAAGGAATATACAGTTTTTGATGAAATCACTGAAAAAGTAAAGGTGCCTGAAAATAATAATAATCAACAACCACAACAACAACAACAACCAAAATAGCAACAGGCGCCCAAAACACTTGAAAGTGGTGTTAAAAGATCTACCAGGATAAGTAGACCCCCTAAAGGATACTCTCCTTCATTATAATATTTATCGTTTACTGATTCTGGTGAACCTGAATGTTATGAGGAAGCAGTGCAGGTTGAAAGCAGGAGGAAGTGGGAGGTAGCCATGTAAGAAGCGATGGACTCCTTAATGCATAACCAGACTTGGGACTTAGTCAGGTTGCCTGCAGGAAAAATTACATTGAATAATAAATGGGTTTACAGGTTGAAGGAAGAAGATGGAGGAAAATAGAGGTACAAAGCTAGACTTGTGGTGAAGGGGTTTGCACAGAAGAAAGGTATTGATTTTGATGAAATATTTTCTCCTGATGTTAAAATGACTTCAATCAGAACTATTTTAAGTCTAGTAGTAGTTGAAGATTTGCATCTTGAGTAGTTAGATGTAAAGACAACCTTTCTCCATGGGAATTTGGAGGAAGAGAGATATATGCAGATGACATGATTGTTGCAGGGTCTAACATGCAGGAAATAAATGTGCTCAAAAGAAAATTGGCAAATTCATTTGCAATGAAGGATTTGGGAGTTGTAAGACAAATCCTTGGTATGAGAATAACTAGAGACAGGAAAAATCGTAAATTAGCATTGTCTCAGAATGCGTACATACAAAAGGTGTTGAAAAGATTTAATATGCACAATGGAAAACTAGTTAGTGCACCTTTTGCTAGCCATTTCAAACTTAGTAAGGAAATGTGCCCAAAGACCCAAGAAGACATGGATTATATGTTGAAAGTTCCATATGCATCAGTAGTTGGAAGCTTAATGTATGCAATGGTCTACACAAGGCCTGATATTGCACATGCAATGGGAGTTATAAGCATGTACATGAACAATTCAGGAAAGGAACATTGGATGGCAGTGAAATGGATTCTCAGATATTTCAAAGGTACCACAAATCAAGCATTATGCTTTGGCGGTTCAAACATTTCTATACAGGGATATGTTGATGCAGATATGGCAGGTAACAGAGATAATAGAAGGAGCACTACAAGATATGTATTTACTATAGGTGGAACAACTGTCAGTTGGGTTTCAAAAATCCAAAGTGTTGTTGCACTTTCAACAATAGAGGTAGAGTATGTTGCTGCTATAGAGGCTAGTAAAGAAATGATTTGGTTACAAAGGTTTATGGGTGAATTGGGTAAGGTGTATGATATGGTCATGTTATACAATGATAGCCAAAGTGCCATTCATCTTGCAAAGAACTCATCATTTCATTCCAGAACTAAACACATACAACTCAAGTACCATTTCATACGATCAGTGTTGGAAGATGGAGAGTTGAAGTTGGAAAAGATACACACTAGCCAGAATCCTGCAAATATGCTAGCAAAAGTTGTAACCAGGGAGAAACTGAGAATATGCTTAGTTTCAATTGGTCTTCAAGGATGATGATGAAGATGAGAAATAGCTACGTCCAAAGAGGATTCATTGTCCAGTAAATGAAGCAACGGCGGAATTGCTACAATCATTCTCCAAGTGGGAGATTGTTAAGTGTGGAGCATGATTGTTCAGAGGTCTTTATTTCAGCCAAATGTATACCCCAGGAAGTTTGTACACCCCTCCACGCGGGAAGGGGGGGGGGGTGCGGGGGGGACTTGTCCCCCTCGCGAGGGTATAGGGAGGCCGATCCCCCCTAGTTGGGGGGTCCGGAGGCCAACGGTCCAGACGAGGGTTCAGGGGAAACACCTCTGAAGCTAAAAACATATGTAAAATTGCCTTGTAAAAGTATAGTAATTTCTAGTTAATCTGGGTTGTTCATTAGGCAGATGATCTGACGGTAGAACTTATGTTTAGTTTAGGATTTTTTTCCCTAGAAGACAACCCCTATCTTTGTATGAGGGCATTGTATTAAGTCTGTGTAATATATGTGTATTCTCCAAGCGAGAAGCAAAGAGGTGAGATTGTGAGAGAAAACAGAGGATATTACAACGAATCTGCTGTAGGTTGTGTCTCTTCATTTTGTTGGATAATAGAAAGGAAGGACTAGCTGTTCCGGGTGGACATAGCCTAAATTGGGTGAACCACGTATATCTGTGTCTCTCTTGTTTTATGCATTTTATGTGTTTATACTTCTACAATATTTTATGTGTTCCATTGCTCCGTAATATATAATTTTATAACAAAATGTTGGTCTATTTATAAGCCCTTGGTTTCTAGATTTCAGCCCTTCTACAATAGTGACTACTAAGCTACCTATAGAGTCCGAAGATTGTCCTACCATGACATCCTTTTTGCCTAATGATCCTCTCCTTTTCGTATATATTTACCACTTAAATAAATCCATATACTAGGTTTTGATGAAGGCATGTAATAATATGTATTCTTTTTCATATTTAGGTTTATAATCTATTGTTTTTTTAAAGTTGCAATTGGCTACCGAATCTATCTGTTTCCACAGCTAATCCAGGTTTCTGTAGCAGTCTCCATTGTTCACAAGGTTCCAGAGTTCCAGGCCAGTAGCGAAAGTTGTGGATGGATAGAGGATGGCTCCCTCATGGATACCTTCATGTCCACTTGAAATTGTTTGTTAAAAGAAGTAGAGGAGATCGCAGTCAAACTCCAAGTCAATTACTGGATTAATGCAGAACAGAACCCGAGATCAGTTGAAACCTTATCATTTTTCTTTCGGAATAGAAAAATGATGGTTTAGCAATATAATTTTAGATAGGTTAGAGATATTAGGCTTAAAATATTCATACAGTTATGCCAAGAGTCCTATTATAAAACTAATGGCTGCACTATTATTTGGGTGTGCACTAAATGATGTAATTATGAACAATTTGTGAATTTGGTGTGAATAGAATTGGTTTTTGTGTGCAAGAGTTGTGTTGATTTGAAGCTCTAACCTGCTATGTGGAGGGCCCCTACGAACAATGGCAAGTTTTAATCAATTATAATCTGATTTACTTTAATTCTTCAATTGTTCTTTTTTGTGTGATAATGCAGCATAATGATCTCACCAGTGAATTGTTATTTGCATAAGAACTTTAATTTGCTATATACCTAGTTTAGACTATTATCTAATTTTCTTTATACCTGGTACAACATGGTCCTTTCCTTCACTTATTATCCAACATAATTGAAGTGTGTTCAATTCACAATATAGATGTTGCTTGGGTTATTTTATTTGGGCAAAGATTGAATAAGTAAAAGAGTGAGAAGTTCTCTCCTAAAAAATTGAGTTCAAACAATGTTTCTTCATAGATGATAGAATAAGCTTCTTTTTGTACTTAGAATATTAGAATATGCAACATAAATATTTAAGATCAAAAATCCAAAAACAATCTAATACAAGTAGAACCTGTTAGTGTCGGTCTTGAGCCCTCCATTGGTGATCAAAAGCTCTTTGCATGTGCATAGGTAGGTGTCTCATCAGTATCAGTTTTGCATCCCGTTAGGCATGCCATAAAACTGATGGAGGAGCTGGTCCTTGTTCCCTTCTTGGCTTTGCTGGATCATATCATATCATTTAAATGAGCTTGTGTTACACTTGTTTTATTTTTGTCTTGAAATCCCAAGTCTTAGGTCTAGGGTTTTGGTCAAAAATCACTGCAAGGTCATGATTCAAAGGTCTAATAGTCCCCAGCAAGCCGGAAGGAGGTATGTAAATATGTTCCATTGATATTTTTTCATCAGGTACAGCTCATTTATACCTTGGATTTAAAAACCCTGTTTTTAAACCCAAGGTCATGTGAAATTTGCAAAAAATAAGGAAAATTTTCAAAATTCTTCAAAATGCCGGCAATAACCTTGGTCTCCTCGCCAGAGTCCATCAGATGGTCAACCTACAAAAAGAACGGAGTTAAAGCACTCAAAAGATCAAATTCAGGACAAAGTGAACTCAAAACAGTGTTAAAAGTGAATGTCAAAACAAAAACATTAGAAAGTGGGTTTGGTAAGTTAATTTTTTCAAATTGGGCCTATAAAGAGTAAATTTCCCTCTAAATAGGCTCATTATGCATTTGAGAGCTTGCAAAATGAGTGAGAGGTCAAAAGAGGCGATTTGCAGAAAGTTGGAGTCATTCTCAGGGGCGCGACCACTTAGGCTCAGTGCGTGACTAGTTGGGTGGGGTGCGACCACTCAGCGACCCCTCTGCAGTGCATTTTTCTAAAGGCCGCGACCACTCAGGCGGGGCGCGACCACTCAGAGCAGGGGCGCGACAACTCAAGCTGTCTTCTACAGAACCACTCCAAATCGACTAAATCGCCCTCTTGCTTGCTCAATTGATCGAGGTAGGGTCTTCTAGTGCGTTTGAATGCTTGAAACATGAAATGATGGGCTTGCATATATATGTTTATCACCAAGAAATGTAAGGAGAAATGGATTTCGGTGATTGCTTGTTCATGTAGGCATTATGCTAGGGTTGATGTTTTTTCAAGGCTTTAAATCCCTATTTATTCCCTCCCTGTTTCCTATTAAATTCACAAATGTCATAATATGTTTATATCTTATCTCATTTGCAATAAATACTAAATTTCTCATCCCAAATTCCTAAAACCCTATCCCTCCCCCAAATCCCTTTAGAAAACCCTAATGCCCTTTCATGTATTCTACCCAAACCCTAATACCCTCCACACAGCAAGGAAAATAAATGAACAACAACAAGGATAAAAAATGTTATGTAAAAAGAGAAAAGAGCAATAATATGGCAAAATGACCAAATATAAAAAAAAGATATTGCTGTGCATAGTCATTGGAAAATAGAAGACACACTGTTGTTGCATATCCATAGCAAAAACAAGAAAAATGCAGCTGTGTATATGTATAAAATGGACATATTGCTGTAAATATTGTTTGCAAAAGAGTATTGTTGTGTCTCCCCAAAACCAAGCCTTGTTTTCCTCTCTACCCGTTCCCTAAAGTCCTGTTCAATTAAGATCCCTTTTCCCTTATGACAAGATGTAAAAGAAGTCTTATTCCCCTATGACTA
>APFE030185986.1:138553-163737 GCA_000404065.3 Pinus taeda
AAGGGGAGACTTCTCTCCCTCAAAAATAAAATGAACAAACAGAAGAAATTCCAATAGATGCTCCTATCATAGAACAACACTTGATATCAGTTAAACCACCTTTCTTGGAAAGGTTAAAAATTGATGGAGTAGAGAAACAAATTATCTTTCTTGATTACAATATGATGGATGAATTGAGACATGCTTGTATTAAGATTCCTTTATTACAAGCCATAAAAGAAATACCAATTTTTGCAAAAACAATTGAGGAATTAAGTACAAAACGATCAAGGAGAAGAAGAAAGGATATAAAAAGAATTCATATAGTTAGAAAAATTGTAGACATTATGATGGGAAAGATGACAATTCAAAGATATTTAGACCTCGGAAGCCCCATTGTAAAAATTCACGTCAATGGAACTGAGATGCTAAACACATTGATTGACCTAGGAGTAGCCATAAACATAATGAGAAAAGAAGTTATGGACACACTTAGGCTTCCTGACCTTCAATACACCAACATTATTGCAATTAGCAAATTGATCTATTATTAAACTGGAAGGTGTGTTAGAGGATGTTTGTGTATCTTTATATTCTTGGGAATATTCTGTTGATTTCATTATCTTAACACCCAAGAATAATCTAGGAGGACATCCATTAATTGTAGCAAGACCTTGGTTGGCTACAGCTGATGCATTTATCAGCTGTAGATCAGGTGATATGTTTATATAAGATGGGAATTCTACAAAGAAATTTACATTACACACCCTGAAAGAATAGATGCAAAAACTGAAGAATGGATAGAAAATAATGAATCTTCCTCACATTATGAGTGTAGTCGAAATGGATATCTCTCCACTAAACAAGTATGATTGGTGTACATGGAGAAATTTGGGAATTCCTCAATAGAAATCTTTCCAGGAAAAACCTTGATGTCAATGAAAACTTGGAAGACATGCAAAAGAAACAATTGATAGAAATTTTACAGAAACATTCTTCTACTTTTGCATGGGAATACATTGACATGAGAGGGACTGATCCTAAAAATTTATTACATCATATCTACATTGAGAAAAATGCAAGACGAGTTAGACAACCTCAGTGAAGAATGAACCCAAATCTAAAAGAAATTGTTAAGGAAGAATTGCAGAAATTATTAAATGTAAATTTCATCTATCCAATGTCTAACAGTTAGTGGGTTTCATCCATATTAATTGTCCCTAAAAAGAATGGAAAATGGAGAGTATGCATCGATTACAGGAAATTAAACAAAGCAACATTAAAAGGCCACTTTCCATTGCCTTTCATAAACCAGGTCTTAGATACTTTAGTAGGAAAAAAATATTTTTCCTTTTTGGATGGGTTTAGTGGATATAACCAGATTCAGGTAGCTCCTGAAGATCAAGATAAAACTAAATTCACTTGTCCATGGGGAATTTATGTTTACCAAGTACTTCCCTTGGGTTATGTAATGCTCCAACAACATTCCAAAGGGTAGTCCTTGGCATTTTCTCCGATCTTATCCATGATTGTGTGGATGTGTACATGAATGATTTCATAGTCTATGGGGATTCTTTCAGTGAAGCAATAGAAAACTTGGAAAAGGTCTTAATAAAGATGTCAAGGAACAAACCTCTTATTAAGTCATAAAAAGTGTTTCATGATGTTTAACGAGGGAATTGTTTTAGGTCACCATATTTCTAGATATGGAATTAAGGTAGACTCATCTACGGTGGAAGTCATTTCCAAGTTGTCAGTGCCAAGCTGTCACAAGGATGTTAGAAGTTTTCTTGGTTTTACTAGATACTATAGAAGATTTATATAAAACTTCACAAAAATTGCATCCCCACTCTTTAAATTACTCACCAAAGACTGTGAATTCAGTTGGAATTCCAAATGTCAAGTTGCATTTGAAACTTTCAAAAAGAGAATTTCTGAAGCACCCATTTTAAAAGGACATAACTGGAAATTGTCTTTCCATATCTCAATAGATGCTTCAGATTCAGCCTTGGGAATTGTTTTAGGACAAAAAGGTCTCACTCCTTATGCCATTTATTATACTAGTAAAAATTTAACCCCTGCAGAGTTAAATTATATAACTGGCTATGACATGTTTGTCCACACAGGCCATTCTGCCGTTAGATATCTAATGAATAAACCAATCACTAATGGAATAATAACTATATGGCTCCTACTTTTACAAGAATTCAACATAACCATTCTAGATAGGCCAGGAAAATAGAACACAATTGCCGATTTTATATCTAGAATACAAAATGAAAACAATGATTAACATGTAGAAGATAAATTTCCTGATGAATATATTTTTGCAGTATCTACTAAATTACATTGGTATGCATATATTGCTAACTATTTGGCCACATGAAAAATGCCATTTCATTTATCTCCCAGAGAAAAAAGAAGAATACTCCACAATAGCACATCCTATTCATGGATAAATGAGGAATTATACAAGACAGGACGAGACCTCATCATCAGAAGATGTGTTCGGGAGGACAAAATACCAGAGATACTAAAAGATTGTCACAATGAGCCATATGGAGGACATTTTTCTGACAAGAGAATTGCTTACAAAATTCTGCTTTTAGGATATTATTGGGCTTCCATTTTCAGGGACACCAATGAATATGTTAAAAGATGTGACAGTTGTCAGAGAATGGGCAAACCTACTCTTTCAAATGAGATGCCACTGCAACCACAGGTACTTATCGAACCATTTGAAAAATGGGCACTAGATTTTGTTGGACCAATTAGCCCACCTTCAAAGTAAAAGAAGTATATTCTAGTATGTACTCACTATGCCACTAAATGGGTAGAATATAAAGAACTTCCTTTTGCTACTGAAAATACTGTAGTTTCATTTCTTTTTGAGGATAATTTTACTCATTTTGGTGTTCCAAGAGATTTGTAACAGATTGAGGGACACAGTTCACATCCAGACTAGTGTAGAAGCTTGTGGATCAATACAAGATAAAACATCGGAAGTCAACTCCATACCATCCACAAGCCAATGGAAAAGTTAAGTCCACAAATAAGGTGATCGAGGCTATCCTTAGAAAGACTGTACATCTACATAGGAAAGACTGGGTGGAAAAACTTCCAGAAGCCTTATGGGCTTATAGGACTACATGGAGGAATACTACATGACATACTCCCTATGAACTTGTTTATGGGAAGAAAGTATTACTTCCAATAGAATTCCAGATCCAGACCTATAAGACAGCCGTACAGTTAGATCTTGACTTGTCAGAAGCCCATAAACAAAGGTTGACACAATTAAATGAGCTTGATGAAATTAGACAAGAGGCCTTCCAGATGACCAGCTTAGTGCAACAACAGAGGTCAAGATGGCATGATAAGTACATTAAAGAAAGGAAGCTTCATTCAAGAGATTGGGCATTGCTCTTTGATTCAAAATTTAAAAATTTTCAAGGGAAATTCCAAACCCATTGGCTTGGGCCTTATGAGGTTGAGAATGTATTTGACAATGGTGCAGTTAGAATCATGATTATTGATGAAAAGAGAACTCCTCTATTAGTAAATGGAAATTGACTCAAGGTTTACCAAAAACCATTAACAAGAGAGGAATTTTTTAAAATGTTTCAAGATAATTCAGAATTGAAGATGGTCAAGAATAATACTTCTTCTTTTCCACCATAGAAATTTTCATTCAATTTGTTCTTCAATAAAAAAAATGGAAAGAAGAAAAAATAATAAAAGTATGATAAATAAATTATATGTGTGTGTATATATGTATGTCTATATATATATATTTATATGAAAAAAAATTGTATAAACATGAAAACCAACATGTTGTTGGCATGTTTATACAAGATATTTAAAGTGAAAACCAATTTGTTGGCATTTCAAATTTTCTTTAAAAATAAAAATAAAAATAAAGTTCGTCTACTAAAGCATTTTTTCTCTTAAGCTGCAGTATCAACAACTTTTCACATCTTGGACAAGTTTTTGCAACTAGACAAAATTTCTCTAGCCAAATAACTTTTAAGCTTAAAAGGATGCTTGGTGATCTAGATTAAAGGACTGTTGACAGCAAGGCACCTGCAGGAGATCAAAGGACAACAAATAAGGTTAGAAATAAAAAAAATTAAAGGTACAAGTTGCTTTAATTTAATAATAGGGAAGGTTATATAACATGTATGATTAAGAAGATATAGTACTAAAGTGCAATCATTATAACCTAAGGGTAATGGTCGCCTAACAATATATCATATGCCACCACTTTAAAAGTCATGTCATGACCTGATGCCAAATCTCCCAAATTAATTTCCAAATCATAAGTTTGAATGAACCTAATGGTTAGATTCATTCCCATAATCCTTATGATAACCCATCCGTTCTTCCCTATTATTACACTCCTCTGATCTTTCATAGCCACTCCATCTTTCTGCCAGCTAGACAACCATACCAGTTCTAGTTTCCTGTCAAGGTAGCCAATATTCAAGGCAAAACATCCTTTGACATGGGGGTAATTGTTCGAACTAAGCCTGCAGGGGGGCAATTCATAGAGGGGTACCCACAAACTACAAAGCTTCTTCAAAGAAGACAATGGCTGCAGTTCATTGAGAAATTTAACGGCTTCCACAAGGAGGTAACCAAGAAATTTGCGTGCTCATTCAATGGAATGGAGGTCGAAATTGGGGACATAAAGCTCACAGTAACAAAGTCTATGATCGCTGAGGTCACCGAGCTGCCAAGAAATGGAGAAAAATAGTTTAAAACCAAAGGGATTGACAACGAGGACTGGGAGGTTTTCCTCAAGAATCTGAACACGGACACTACGGTCTACAGAAAGGTATTCCCAACTCTGCTCTTAAAAACAAAAGGAGAAACATATTACTTGTGCTTCAGAAGTTTATCACTTATGAGGGTAGGTTTGGGAAAATTTATTTTTATCATGTTAGAATGATGGTGCACTTCCTTGAGGATCATTAGATGAACCTCACCTATTTCCTCTTGAATAGCCTCAAGAAAATGGCTACAAATGTTTAGAAGAAAATCCAATGCATAGAAAACACCATGTATCATCATGGTCTGGTAAAAATATTGGTTGAGTTTCATCTCTGAAGTATATGGGATAACTGGAAGAGTTTCCTAATAAGGGGCCATTTTGAGGAAAAATCCCTAGAAAAACCAAATAGTAGTAGGGCCCTTAGAGGAAGAAAGAGAACCATAGAAATGATAAAGGAACTGAAACTTCAAACTTAGAAAAAGGTGACAGAAGAAGAGTTTCCAATAGGAAAATTTTTGCAGAGAATGAAGAGGGGAAACCCTAGAAGAAGGAAAGCCAAACCGAGTAAAGAAGAATTCTCACAAACTAAAACCTCTCCTCTAGAAGAAAAATCGGAGAATAAAAGGAGGAAAGTGCAGAAAACACAAACCCTAGGGTCGAGAAGGAGCACGAGGTTGAGCACGACTCCACAAACAACACCAAAAAATATGGAATACATTAGTCTCTAGGAGAATGAGCCAAATGAAAAGGAGCCAACTGAAGAGGAGCCAACAGAGAACACTCCAACAAAGATTGAGCCAACAAAGAACAAGCCAATAGAGGATGAGCAAATTGAAAACCTTGGGAATTCTCCAAAAGGGTCACCAAGTTCATCACCACAACTTTACAGCTCATCTCTAAGAAGCCGGATATATTCCTAGTATTGACCCCGCTCAATAGCAAATATATGACTACACAGTGTCACTGGAAAGGAAGGAGACAACAACAAAGGAAACCATTCAGATCCTTGGAGAAGGAAGCAACCAGGTAAATGAGCAATCAGACTCAAACATCTTGAATAAGGAGATCTTTGAAATAGAAACACTGAATTGGTATCTCAAAAATGAAAATCAAGCCTTGAAGACACAGTGAGATACAGATTGCCAAGAGTGAAAATCTCATCCTACATCTAAGCTTGTGGTATAAGAAAAACAAGAAGGTGAAGAAAGAAAATAGAATTATGCAGAGCAAGATAATTAGTTTAAAGTACAAAATTCTAATGAGGAAGCCTAGAATGCCAATCTTTGCCAAAAGGAAGAAAACAGTGAAACATGGAGATGAAAAACAAGAAGCACAAGCAAAATAGAAGGAAGAAGTGTATGAGAATATACAACATCTCCAGTCTAGGGGAATGTAGAGTCCGAAGATTGTCCACAAATGACATCCTTTTTGTATAATGATCTTCTCTTTTTCCTATATATTTACCACTTGAATGAAGCCATATCTACCAGGGTTTGATGAAGGTATGAAATAATATGTTTTCTTGTTCATATTTAACTTTATACCCTATTGTTTTGTTAAAGTTGCAATTGGCTACCAAATTAGTTTGTTTCTGTAGCTAATCCAGGTTTCTATAGCTGTCTCTGTTGTTCGCAAGGTTCTAGAGTTACAGATCAGCAATGAGAGGTGAAGATGGATAGAGGATGGCTCCCTCATGGGTACCTTCCTATCCACCTAAAATTGTTTGCTAAAAGAGGCACAAGAGATTGCGATCAAACTCCAAGTCACGGCAGATTAACGTAAAATAGAACCTGAGATCAGTTGAAACCTCATCATTTTGCTTTCAAAATAGAAAAATGATAGTTTAGCAATATAAGTTTAGATAAGTTAGAGATATTAGGCTTAAAATATTCATACAGTTATGCCAAGAGACCTGCTATAAAACTAATGGCCGCATTGTTATTTGGGTGTAAGCTGAATGATATAATTGTGAACAGTTTGTGGATTTCATGTGAATAGAATTGGTTTTTATGTGCAATCGTTGTGTTGATTGGAAGCTCTAAACTTCTCTATGGAGGGCCCCTACGAACAATGGTATGTTTTAATAAATTACAATCAGATTTCCTTTAATTCTTCAATTGCTCTGTTTTGTGTGATAATGTAGCATAATGATCTCGCCAGTGAATTGTTATTTTCATAAGAACTTTAATTTTCTTTATACCTTTTTTAGATTGTTATCTAATTTTATTTATACCTAGTACATCATGGTCCTTTCGTTTGCTTATTATCCAACATAATTGAAGTGTGCTCAATTCACAAAATAGAGGTTGCTTGGGTTATTTTGTTTGAGCAAAGATTGAATAAGTAAAAGAGTGAGAAGTTGTCTCCTAAACAATTGAGTTCAAACAGTATTTCTTCATAGCTGATAGAATGAGTTTCTTTTTGTACTTAGAGGACTAGAAGCTGTAGCATAAATATTTAAGATCAAAAATCCCAAAAGAATCTAATACAAGTAGAACCATTCTCACATCATCTACAAACTAATTGTATAGAAATTAATTCCTACGAATTTTAACCAACATCCCTAAGAATTACGACACTAATATGATTGACAAACACCACCTCCATCTTAAGTTTAGATCTTAAAAAAATACATAATGATCTAATGAATAACTCCTAAGCACATATGGTGGACTTGTACTTCATTAGCCTATGCACCCTGGCCGACAATTTATAATTGACAATTCAAGGACATTGAATTGACCAAATACTGCCAATATGGGTTGGACTTCTTAATTTTCCTGCTCACATGTGGCACTTCTCTATCTTTCAAGGCATTGGAAATACCCTGGGTTGTTTCATTACAACCACCTCTTCTTGTGGGTAGCTTGGCATATAGACCTATGGTAGATTATGTGTCAAAATCGATATATTTAAAGGATTTCTAGACCAAATAAATTTTAAAAAAAGTATTTTAACTGGAACCATGCTTTTCACTATAAGAATTATTGTTTTTCAATATCACTTCTATAAATAAGCATTCCATTTACACAATTCTTTCATTCTATTCAAATATTTCTAGAGGCAGAATAACGAAAATTCCAAAGCTAAAATTTGGAAGCCTTATACCTAACCTCCTAGGGAGCAGAAAACTTCCTCTACTTCAGACAAGGATGATGAAGGATCTGATGATGGATTGCATTTGGTGGATAATTTCCATATTTTTTATTATCCAAAGTCTTATAAGGACCTTGGTATGAACCATTGCTTTGGCTAGCAGAGAAATAGGGAATAATACTTCTTCGAGGGCATTGAAGTGAGATCATGAGTCAAATTCTTTGGACTATGGCAAGCATTATCCTTTATAATGTAAGGATAATATTTAGAATTCCTTGACAAACTAACCTTCAAAAGAATGGGTCACAATTTCAAATTAGAAAGGAAAGAAAGGTCACTTTGAGGCATAACCCCAATTTATATGATTCTCTTTTGCAAATGTTTCTTTTACTCCTCTAAGACTTATTTGGTATTCTCAATTCCACAAATATTTGCAATGATCCTATGAGTATATGGCACACTATGTAGAAAGAATCATGATTGTATATGATGTATTTTGTTTATATATAATATATATATATATATATATATATTATATATATATATATATATTTAATATTTATATATATATATCTATTTATTTACATATATCTATATAATATATATATATATATATATATATATATACTTTAATATTTCTTATGACTTAAAATAACACAACCACAATTGAATGTAAAATATAATCTCTTTTTGGTATGTAGAGGCAAAGAGTAATTAAAAGTAAAACAAAATCTTATTCCATAAATAGGTAATTTGTACATCATAACATGAGGGAGAAGTGTAAATAAATGAATTATTCTAATGTTTACCTTATGTTTTAATACATTGTAAGGTGTTTCCCTTTGAGGAGAACTCCCCTGGTTGCCACTCTGCATTGGTCAATAACGTTGGATTGAGTGTTAGACGATTGAACAATGGTGTTCCATTAGATTAATAATTAAGAACAAAACTAATAGTTAAAAAAACAAACTAATAATTAGCATAAGAATAACGATTAGGGAAAAATTGAATACAACCCTTCCTCCACACATAGATAGCTTCATATGGTTAAGATTCGACGGCTTAGCTGGCTCACAGGGAGTTAAGGGTAGCTACCCTATTCTTCCCCTTACCTCATTGGTCATTCGCTCAATGTTGTTTGTAGGAAGGGTTATGTGTCAATCTCTTCGTAGGAGGAGGGTTTATGACTATTTTCAATTATCAGTAAGTGACAAATCGATTACCTTCTTGTTTTGGCAATTCAATTGTAAAATTTCATGAGAATATGAGTAATTTTTCGTTGCAAATTACTTGTAAAACACCATGGAAGAGGAGCAGAACTATCAACTTGGGTTGCAAAGGTTGGACTGGTTCTCAGGTATGAATAAAGGGTTTCACTACATGATGAGCTAGGTTAGCTTCCTCGATGTAAAATTTCACAAAGGGTTTTCTTTTGCAACTTGAATATCTTCTTCTTAACTGTAATTTTTGGTTTTATCAGCCTAGTGGCTCCCATGTTAGCACTATTTAACCTCAAGGTATCCATCTTAGCCATTTTTTTAATAGTTATCTTACACAACTTCAGAGGGCTTTTCCTTCTTTCAAAAAGGTTTTATTTCCTCCTTGTCGGGTGCAGGAATTCACGTAGGTGAGGGTTTTCATATCTCTTAGCAGTAAATGTCTAACTGCTACAAGATTTTGATGTCTGTCATGTGTTTCTTACATAATCTTCTTCTCTAAGGTTTTTTCTGAAATTTCCTCTACCGTTAAATCAAGTTTTCCTTAGGGGGTTTAGATGGTCACTCACACTGACTATAAATTGGCTTGAGAATTGATGGTTTTCCCTCTATAATCTTAGTTTTTTTTTTTTTTTTTTAAAGTTAATGTAGGACCTCCTAAGGTCATAAAGATGGGTTTTTGTGTATATTTGGAAAATGTATATATATGTAGTTTTTGTTACACTAAATTATCTTTGATCCTCAATGATTGTATGTCTTTGTAACATTGATATCTCTATTATTGATCTATTTAATATGGTTCAAATTGCACATATTTGTCGTTTAAATTAATGGTGAGAATTGTTCTCACTCAATATGGATGGTGATAGACAAGTTACATGTTTAAATTAAGTTATCATTAGTATGTGAGTGAAATTTTGTAATTAAAAATCACGCAATTTTCATTATGGTTTTACATGCCAATCACATTCATTGCTTCATTACATCACAATGTTGTTTCAAATTTTAACAATTGAGGATTATACATAGAAATATATGCCTTTAACTTCTCCCAACATGATTAGTATAAACCCCTTTAGACATATAAAAAAATGGGTACTTAAATAAATAAATATAATGTTATGTTTGAGCCCTAAACTTGAGCAATTTAAAAGTAAATTCTAGTCCCAAGGAGATGCATTTCTGTTTGTTTCCCTTTATTTTGCAAGAAACAAATTGTAAATTTTACATATCCTACATATGGAGCCTCTTCAAAAGAAAAATCAATTACATGAACGAATTTCTAACATGAAACTAACTCATGTAACCCCACTTTAGCAGTTGTAGCCATTTGCACAACCACAATGTGGCTAATGAATGGATGGTTCTAGCCTTCGTTAATGTCTGTACTTCTTTGTCTATCAATGTGAAAAATAGTTTTGGGCCAATGTGTGTGCATGTTTTTAGAGCTATCCAATTACAATGTTGTATGTTCCTTTGACAAATGTTGGCAACATGCCAGGGTATTTGAGATGCTCGACCTGAACTTGGATGAAAATCCCCAGATGAACTATGTCATACTCATAATAATCCAGGCTTCTATTCTCAAGGATATGTAAGCCTTTTACAGACCATTTGTAGAAGTTTCAGATACAGTGTACTAGGTATCACCTTGACAGAAAAATCTATGCTCTTAAACTTATAGATCAAAATGTAACAAAGAAAACTACTTGAATTTGAAGCAAGTCATCATTTTTCAATAGCATTTTGGCCTCTATTTGTTGACACACAATCTAACCATCCACATTCAACAAGCAACTTCTTTGCTCATGTTTCCTCTGTTTCATTGTATTTAAATAAAAAGGAAAATCCCATAAAATCTCTTTAAGGTTTAGAAATATTAAAAATCGTCAAACCTCACATATTGAGAGACACTTCTGCTGTTTACAAGTTTTTTTTGTTTTTTTGTTTACCATGTCCTTCACATTGGATTCTATTGAGCACTTCTCATGAGATAAGTGAAACTATTTATTTTTTATTTTTTATTTTATTTTATCTTATGTATTATTATTTATATTATATTATTTTATTTATTATTTATTTATTTAATATTTAATTTATTATTTTTATTCATTTTATTTATTTATTATTTATTTTATTTATTATTTTATATTTATTAATTTATGTATTATTTATATTTATTTATTTATTATTATTATTATATTATTAATTAAATTAATTATTCTTATTTATTTTATTTTTTATTTTTATTATATATATAGCTATTATTATATATATATATATATACTATATATATATATTTATTTTAAGATAGATCTGTACTTGTTCTTGTTACCACAAGTTACTCTGTTTTGAAATTTGTTATGTGAAAATGTCGATCTACTATGTGATTTAGTATATACATGTACTTGGGTTGTGATAGAGTAATGATTGCGAAATAAAATATACAAGAAAATGAGGATTTCTCTAATATTGATTGGGTGTTGATGGAAATGGCCATTTGTTTTGGTTATTTTAGACTAGAATCCTGAGAGATTTTTGGAAACTTGAATTTTAAGTTGTTTAATAGGTAGAGTTCAAGTGCTCTAGAGTTTGTCAGGGTGCTGAATCTATTTATGTATTCAAAAATATTTTTTGAAAAACAAAAAATCGCATTCTTGCTTGAAATTGTATGATCAAATTCTAGTGAAAAAAGGTTATCGATTGAAAATCATATTTACGTCAATGATGAACTTGAACTTTTGACTTTGGTATGATAACTTGATTGGATTTTCAGAGTTGCCAAAGTTAGGTCAAGGTTCACCTGTAGATGCGCACCAACTTCGGTGGTTTTACAATTGCTTTAAATGGAAAAAGCGATGTGGTTCATGGGATTATATATTTTGCCTAACCTAGCTTATAGAATCCTTTTGAAAACATAAAATAAGATAATGGTGTCTTGCTTGAAGGTGAAGAAAACAAATCCTCTTCTAAATTTCTTTTTTTTACAGAGAAATGTCGATTGAGTAAATAAATTGATCTTTGCAAAATCAAAGATAGACCCTTTGGACTTAGAGAGAGACTTTCACATTACAATAATGTATTTAATAATAAATGACAAGATGGATTAGATCGTGATTAAATAGATTATACACTTTTAAATTTGGAAGGAAGTTTTAAAAATGAAAATTTCATATTAAAAATTATGATGTTTTTAAAATTCAATTTAGTGTATGTTTTTTTAATGGTAAAGAAATCACCATTGATCCATGTATATCCCCCACACACAATGAAACACACTGAAATAGTTTTTGCTTGGAGAACAGTGCTCATGGAGTGAATGGCTAATGATTGAACATCTATTCTTCATTTAGTGGAGTTTGTTTATTTATTTTAAAGGATATATGCCAAATTAACATTGAGTTGCAAGGATAGAATCATACATCAATTTTATATTTCATATTGACTTGTAGAATGTATCTCAGCTCAATTAATTGTATTTTTATTTTTTTATATATTCTGTTTAGTAGACAATGTTTTCTTATAAACTGATTAATTATTTTTATTTTTTATTTAAAAAAAACATGTCAATTCCACATTAAGCACAGTAAGAATCACATATCACATTTGTAATTTCTTTTAGAAAGTGTTTTTAAACATAACTTACTTGGACTATAGAAAATTGAAACTGGTCTACAAAAAATTGAAGTTAATTACTAAAAAGTAATGAAAAAATAATATTAAATATGGGGAAAATGGAGAAGCAAACTTATGAAATAAAGTAAATTTGTTGAAAAAGCGAATGAATGAATTCCATACAGTCCAATTAATGGATACAATTTATTAATGACAATGATAGAAATTCTTTTAAGTGTATAAATAAATTCTTCATATGGTAGTATTATGCATCGAGGTAGTGATATTTAGTGTGTAAGCTAGTTGTACAACTCCAAAACTAAAATTAAACGATGAGAAAAAGATGTACGACTAATTTTTGGTTGGAATAAAACTAAGATGGTTGATAAAGATCACTGCAAAAGATGTACGACTAATTTTTGGTTGGAATAAAACTAAGTTGGTTGCAAAGTCACCAATTCCATTGAGAAATGTATAATTACACCCTTATCGTGAATGTACAACCACTATTTCAAGGAGGAAGGCCAACTTTCACATTTTACGATTTTGATTTGTTGATAAAAGAATAATGTATGCATTGTATTGTGTGGTGTTTATTCACTTAAAAAACTAGCCTAACGTATGCTATACAACATTGACAAGTTTATGTCACTGACGCCAGTGGTCGTTGCATGGCTGAATATGGACAAGTTTATGTAACTGAGGTCAAAGTGATGTCATGGACTCATGATGAAGCTATTTGATAAGGGTATAATTTGAGTAATTAAGGGTAATGTTGGTAATTTTATGTAAATTAAATGTCATTATGATTAATTTTGATTTAATTATATTCAAATTAATATTATTATGATTAATTTTTTCTAATTATATTTAAACTAGTAATTGCACTAGATGTTGCAAAGGAAATTTCCTAAGGATAAAAAAAATGGAGGAGTATAGATGAACACAAATGTCATATGTTAAAATTTGAGTGAGAGAGTAAACTGAACTCCTTTTTTACTATCCTATTGATTTGAGTTGCAATATTAGGGAATGCTCAAGAGATTCGACATTGTACTTGCAAGCTGTCAATGTGTTTTTGCCTCATCTGATATCGTCTTTTGTATACCGTGTACATCCTCTCCCATGAATACACCTACTAACTATTATTGCATTCTCTTTGCTGAGTTTTCATACAAATGTACCAATTCAAATAACCAAGATGTCATAGTGATATCATCGACTACCACTTTTTTTTTGTCTAAAATTCTATTCAAGAGGTTTTGAGAATAACCAACAAACCATAGTGACAACAACTCATAGTGATATCATCGACTACTACTTGTTTTTTTGTCTACAATTCTATTCAAGAGGTTTTGAGAATAACCAACATACCATAGTGACAACAACTTGTTTTGGCTTTCAAGATTTCCTTCACCAACTTCAATATTTCCAACTAACTTAACCTCAAACTTTAACAATCAACATAGAGAGTGATATTCTATTTTTTCCTCCAGTGTACATTGTATATTGTATCACAACTTGTACCTATTGTATATTCACAACTTCTACCTATTTCATATCCTCTTTCTAGCTCTAAATATGTAAATGTGTGTGTCATTAAACATTATCAATAAATCCCTTAACGCTACTCTTTCAATGTTTTAATCTGAATTTCTCTTCGCTTTAATTGTTATGCATTAGATTTCTTACCCCTATTTTATTTAACCATTTTTTTTCCCACTGGAAAAATCGTAACTTTTCATTAATTGTGAAAAATTACATGTTGTAGATGCATTTGCATATGCTGTAAGTTATTCTCCAACATGTGGAGAGGTAACAGTGTCATAGCTGGTTCTATACATGTCAAAAATGAATCATCTCGCAGGATGTTCCTTTTTTGTAAACTATCTGTAGCATGAAGGAAGATAAACATATTGCCACGCAGGGCATCGTGTTGATTCTGTTCAAAAGCTATGTACAAATATGTCAAAAAGCTATAAATATATCTCCATGGGCTGTCCGCCCTATAGTAGTGAGTATCAGAATATGGCTTGTGATAGTACTGGAAGAAATCTGCGCCACGATGCTCTTGTATCAGCCATTCACCTTGGGGAAGTGACGTGGCCTCCTTGGAAAGTTGATCAGCGCTGCAGTTGTGTTCCCTGTAGATGTGATGACAAGAGATGTCAATAAATTGAGCCTTCAGAATATTAATATCATCCAATATATTCAGGAGGGTGTGTGTGTGGCATTCTGTTGTATTATTGAACCAATCAATAATAATATTTGAATCTCCAAAAATATGAATATGCAAACAATTGTGCCCCAATGCAAAATGTAAGAGATGACGGAGCGAGATGATTTCTGCAAAATTGTTTGTGCCAGGTCCCAGACCCATCTTGACTTTGTAGAAATGCTGGTCATTTTTGTAGAGGAGGAAGCCTCCCCCACATCCTTGCTGCTAAGCCAAGCCATCATAGAAAGCCCAAGGAGCATTGCGGTTAATGGGAGGAGGGTCTCTCGGGGTTCTATTTCTAGGTTGTGGAGGGTCAGGCAACGAGTGATATGCGGCTATGATGAGGGAGCAGATGTGCGGCCGGATAGGTTGTTTATCGTCAAAGATCATCCGATTGCGGGCAAGCCAAATATACCAGCACGTAATGATGGGTAGGCTTTGTAGCTTTTGGAGTTTGTGACTGTTATGCCAGGATTCCCATGCATGTAATATATCGCTGCCCTCCCATTTATCAGTAAAGTGAATCGATGCTGCAATGGATTTCCAGATAGCTGTTATGGCCGGACAGAGAAGGAAAAGATGAATGCATGATTCAGATGATTGTTTATAGAAAGTGCACCAAGTTGGCCCATGTACAACCCGTCACATTAGATGGTCCCCTGTTGGAATGATTCCTTTGAGAATGCACCAAAAAAAGAGCTTTTGCCTGGGAGGCGCAGTAAGTTTCCAAACCGTCTGCCACCAGAATGTGATAGCATCCGGTATTTTGTGTGATATCAAAGCAAGATATCCCATCTTTGGGGTGTATGAACCATTCCCCGAGAGATGCCACATCAGTTCATCTGAGCCCTGTTTAATCCTGATATGTGCTTCGGATAAAGCAGAGGTGTAATCACTCCATGCCGGATGCCAAGCAGGTGGCAGATTTATTTGGTGGGCCGATTTCCAGTGCTGTTCGAATATGGTGGAGCTATGTGGGTCAGCAATATCCGCCAGGACTTTTATCTCACGTGAATGCAGATGTTGTATAAGATCATCTGGTAGGATATGGCGACCACCGCAACCCAGCCACGGATCCATGCCAATGCGTGCTAGTGATCCATCGTTGACCCTCCAAACCAAGTTGTCCCTGATGAGAGGCAGTGAGTTTAAGAGAGCCTTCCAAACATGTGATATCCCTGATTTTTGCCAAGTGGGTAGGCGAACCCAATCTAGTATATTGCGTGGCCAAATGTATTTGTGATAAGAGATGCTGGTCCATAGGTTGTTGCCTGTGAGAAGAGTCCATCCCATCTTGGCAGCAAGCGCTTGAGCAAATGAGGGGAGCTCTTTAAGCCCCCATCCTCCCCATTTTTTGGGGATGGCAATCTTCTTCCAACTGACCCAAGCAAAAATGCGTTTATCCTAGCATCCATTCCATAGGTACCTGTTACAGGTTTGTTGTAGACAAGCCAGTATACTTCGAGGAATCCATGTTAATGCCATCCAGTACACAGGGGTAGCCTCCAACACAGATTTTACCAAGACAAGCCTGCCTGCTCTGGAGAGATATCGGTGACTCCAAGTATTGAGATGCTTCTCCAATTTTGCCACTAGCCAAATCCAGTCTGTGATCCGTGAGCATACGGGCTTTATCCTAAATCCCAAGTATTTTAGACCCTGATCAAGGGGGTGGGTGGAGTATGGAAAACATTGCTGTGCGATGAGGGATTCCTGGATGGAGGTTCTGGATAGGATGATGGATGATTTGGTGTGATTTGCAAGCATACCAGTGGCGGATGAGAAGAGGTTGATGATGTTGGAGAAAGCCCTAGAATCTCTGATGCTGCCATCCAGAAATATCAGAAAATCGTCAACAAAGAGTAGATGGGTGAGGGTGCATTCATCGGTGATTTGAAGGCCAGTTAAGTCCCCATTTCTCTTGGTAGAGTCGATAAGCCAGCTCAAAGCATCCATAATGATCAGGAAAAGGAGGGGGGATAATGGGCACCCCTGACGCAGGCTGCGTTCTGCATGAAAGAACTGAGAAGTTGATCCATTAATCAGGACACTGAAGGTCGAGGTGGTAATGCAGGCCATAATCCATGAAATGAAAAGTTGAGGGAAGCCAAGGTGGATAAGGATCATTTTGAGATAGAGCCAACTCACATGATCAAAAGCTTTGGCTAAGTCAATCTTGAGGATGGTAGCCTTCATGTGTTTGGTCCAGATTGAGTGGAGAGCCTCCTGAGTAGCACCGACAGCTTCATGGATCTGGCGATGTTCCAGGAAGGCAAATTGTTGAGGAGAGATATGTCGGGAAAGTATAGGCCGGATACGATTAGCAATGATTTTTGAAATGATCTTATATAGCACATTGCAGAGGGAGATGGGAAGGTAGTCATCAAAGGAGGACGGAGAATCTGATTTGGGGATCAAGGCGATGAAGGTGGAGTTGATGGCATTGTACATTGTCCCCGTCACGCAGCATTCCTCAATCACCCTCAGGAGATCATTGCTTATGAGCTCGTAGAAAGCAATGCAGAATTCAATCGTCCATCCGTACGACCCTGGACTCCGGTCTTTTTTGAACCATTTGATAGTACTTTCAAGCTCTTCAAGGGAGATCGGGTCAAAAAGATGCTCTGCCTCATCTTCATTTACGAATCTAGGGAAATGACCTACAATATTAATGATCTCAGCTATAGAAGCCACCTGTGGCTGTTTATATAGATTCCTGAAGTGGGAGGATCCCATCTGTGCGAGCTTTGGGAAAGTGTCAACTACTCCCCCATCAGGTGTGGGGAGACTCCAAATGGTGTTTTTCACCTTCCTGCCTTTAGCATAGCTGTGGAAGAACCTGGTGTTCTCATCTCTGGATTTTAGCCAAGTGGCTCTGCTCCTTAGCCTGATGGTTTCCTCCTGTTCCTTTAGGATTTTTTGTTTTTGAAATTCAAGCTCGACCAAGTGTGCTTTATTTTCTACCGAGTTAAAGCCCAAGCCTCTCTCATTCGAGAGTGAGAGGATATCAACCTCAATTTGTGCAAGGGCAATATTATCCTGTTTATTTTTTTCTCTGGCCCATTCGATTGTGCTATGCTTTAGCTCTGTTAAGTTCATGCAGAAACCTTTTGCCAGAGTGTCTGCCCGATCTATAGGATTCTGTGCCCAGAAATCCTTGACCAACTTGATGAATGCAGGATCCTGTAATCATCCATGGTTGAATTTGAAGGGGGCTTTTGGCTTCTTGATCTGCCCAGATAGCTCCAGATAGATAGGGTAGTGATCTGATATACCACCAGATCCCACCCATTGCTTGAATAAGTGGACCTGTCTAAACATCGAGCCCTTCATGATGAATCTATCCAATCTACGGGCCAGTGCCGCCTCCCCGATGCATCTGTTCCTCCAGGTGGGGAGAATTTTGTTCATAGGGACATCTATAAGGTCATGACGCGCCAGAAGATCAGTCATGAACCCGGTGATAAGGTCAATATGTGCGGATGAACCCCAGGATTCACAGTATCCCAGAGAAAAATTTAGGTCTCCTCCAATAACAGTGTTCTTAGCAGAAAGAATATGTAGGCTCAGGAGGCGATTCCAGAAAGATTCCCTCTACTGGCAAGGTCCATATATATTGATAACCCGTAGGTCAGTGCCTAGGTCTGCTGAAAAAGATCAAGACCCAGGAAACCCTGACCCCCCCTGATCCCAAGAGCCTTGATAGTGGCTGGGTTGTATCCAATAGCAAGACCCCCTGAACGTCCTGATGAGTCCAAAGCCGAGAAGAGCCAACCCGAGGCAATGGAGGATAGTGCAGTTGATATGGAGTCCGCGGGACCAAGGGTTTCCTGGAGGAGGATGATGTCGATAGGTTGGGAAGTAATCAACCTCTTGAGGGCTAGTTTCTTGGAGGCACTAGCTAAGCCTCTGAAATTGAAGGACAAACACTTCATGGGGGAAGATTGCCAGGGGGATGCATAGCTCTAAGAACCCCTTCAATAGTGGATTGTCGCCCAGAGGCAACTTCAGCACCCGCTTTCTAGATGGCCTTTGTAAGATGAGATTTACGCCCCCGCACTGATAATTGAACCAGGCTGGGGGAGATGGTGCCGAGCCCAGCGATCTTAATATGGGAGCCATAGGGATGAGGGCGAGGACGAAGATTGTAATTGTGGGATGTGCCCCCGGATGAAGATGGGGAAGTGTGGGGCGATGCAGTCGTGCGAGGGGATGGGATGGAAGGGGCAATCACCGGGGAAGAGGGCATGGTGCAGTGAGCCGCTGATAGAGATGGAGAGTGATTAAAAAAACCTGATGTGCAAATAGACAAAGGAGGGAAGAGACATATACTCGGTGCAGACGAAGATGTGGAGGCCGCCCGTGCTCTGGTGATCGGTGGGTGGGGTGCACCTTGCGCCGATCCAGGAGGAGGAGCGGGAGAGCCGGAGGGAGCGCCAGAAGCCGGGGTGCCAAGAGCAGCTGGTGATATAGGCCGCGAAGGAGTAGTGGATGTCGCCGGGCCCTCCTCTTGTTTTTTGTTAATAGGGCACTCCTTAAACAAGTGTCCCATCCTATGGCAGTGTCGGCATCTGAAGGGCACCCCTTCGTAATCGAGAATTTGTACCTGGGTGTACCTGCCCCAGTGTAGAGTGATCTTTTCCTCTAAACCCTCACGAGTGTCCAAGTGGACCAATATCCTGGCCAGAGTTCTGCTCCTGGACTCAACATAGGATCGATCGTGATCCAGGTATGTACCCAGAGCATTTCCGATACGCATGAAAACTTCTTCATTCCAATACTGCAGAGGTAAACCAGGGAGTCGAACCAAGAGTGGCCCAGCCCCAATCTGCTCATGATCAGGATCAAATAGGGGGCTCCATCTTTTAAGTAAAACTGGCGCCATCTCAATGTGCCAATATCTGGCCAAGACCAAATCAACATAATTCTCTTTGGCAAAATGGAGTGCGAACCATCCGCGGGGAAGAACCTGAACTTCAGGGAGTTCCTTGAGAACACCCCCCCAAATCTCTTTTACCCAAAGAGTAAGCCTGGTCGCAGAGTAAGCACGCCCCCGAACATGCCCTACCAAAATGGTATTCACCATTTTTGCTACTTCTCCAATGGCCGAAGTCTCGCCGAATCGAATTGAGATATCCCTGGAGGTGGCCTTGATGCACCTGTACTTTTTCTTGCCCGAGCGAGGTGCCGAAGGGTGATTTGCAAGGGGGTTCGAAGAGGGTTCCAGGGGAGACGTCCTCGCGGATGTTACCCTAACCGCAGGGGTCTCAAATACACCTGAGCGGGAAGGACGATATGTAGAGGGCCCTACCCCTGACGGGTTGGGAGGACCAGTTGATGCCGCCGCGAGGAAAGAAGAGGTCAGAGGATGCGGATCAAAAGAAGGCGACAGAGGAATGACAGAGGAGAGGAAGTGGAGGGTGCCCGGGGACAGCGGGGGGAGATCGAGACTCGGGGAATCCGATAGGAGGGAGACTTCAGGGGGATGAGAGGGGGAGGGAGCCGGGATAGTAACAACCGGGGAGGGATGAGAGGGAGGACCCGATAATGAACCAGAAACCAGTGGTAGAAAGGACGGGCGGTCGAAAATGACCTGCGAGAGGAGGGGGTCCTCTGAATAATCGACTTCCTCATCCGTTTCCATGACATCGCCGACAGTAACGGACGCCATGTTGATGGAGACAGGTGGACCTGGAATGTCGGGACAGGTGCAAAACGGAGGTAGATTCACGGTGACCACAGGAGCGCCTATTTAACCATTGTTTGGTTTACCTTAGTCTAATACAATTACATAGATAATTAGTGTCGTATCTAAGAACATCACTTTAGGAAGGCTGTAGATGCGAAGAGAATATGGTGAATATGTAGGCTAGTTACTTGTAAAAGCCTTTGGCAACAAGTGGTTAAGAAAACCAGCTATTAATAGAGGATTGAGTCAGGCATAGGAATATACGTACTACAAATTCTTCTATTATCTAAAGAGATTTAGTTCATCTAAAGGGCTTTGGTTTTGGTTTACACCCATTTAGTAAACTAGCTAGCTTGGAAATTTGGAAATATATGGTTGGTGAATATAGGTATGGATCCTTGATTCATATTTAGAATTTCTTATAATCTAACTTAAAGATATATTAAAACTTTTCTCTATTTATAATTATGTACATTTTCTTAATTAAAATTGTGTATATATTTTTTAATTTAATTTTAAAAAATCATTAAAAACAATTTCAAGTATTAGAAATTTTATTTATCGTTTACACCACACTTATCACTCTATTGAGGGTTTCAAGTAAAGCCTCAGGGGAATTTAAAATAAAAATTTCAAATAAAGTGTAGGTTTGGGAGGTGACAAAGAGAAATATAAAAACATAGGGCAAGTGCATATAAATTGTAGAGTCATGAAATTCTAATAAAAACCTTTGCCCCTCTAGAGTTATACCAATTGATGTAGTACCATGTAAAACTGAATGAGTTCAGCAATCCTTACAATACAATCCAACGCTGAATCTTTATAGAGTTCTAGTCATGCATGTACGTGCACCAACTCATTTTGAAAGACCAAGAACATCTATTCAAAATAATACATCATTATCTTGTGATAGATGAGCACAATCTTGGACTATGCTACTCCACACATAAGTCTTGATCTTGAAACATTCAAAATCCCATTCCTCCACACATGTATGTCTGTCATTTAAAACCTCTAAGCGTTATTGTTGTTGCATATATTTTGTTAGTGCAAATTCTTCTTGTCTGAGGTGCATTATTAGATTTCCTAATATTTTTTTTAGGAGAAGGGAGAGTATGAATGTAGAATGGAATTATAAATATTTTGATCATATAAATTTATTTTGTCCAAAAATAGTATCATTAAATTTCATTCACATAAAATTTATTGTTTAAAATACACACAGAAACACACATATATAAGGTTTAACGTTATAACTAAGTAAAGCATTAAATTGGTGTTTGAGAATCCCAATTCTTTTTTATTGGATAATGAATCACTTTTAATATTTTTTATATTCATTCTCTCTCTTCACATACTTGTGAAGAATTTAGGAACAAAAATAGAATATTTCTAATTGACTCAATAATTTTGTGAACTTGAAAGTTTTGAGAGCTTCAATTCCAAGGAATGAAAGTTTGATACCCACTATAAATATAAACTATTTTTAATTATCAAATTAAGATTAAATATTTTTTTCACTTATTATAAACATTACTTTATCTAATATTATTATTATACTATTTTAAATATCATTGTAAAACAACATTGAAATAATATAGCTTATATTTTAAAATGATTTAAGTTAAAAAATTTAAGCTTCACTTTAAGTTATGAATACACAATTTTTAGTTATGAATCAACAATTTTTAATGCATATACATTATATGTTTAAAATTAATACTTTTCTCATCTTATATTTTAACTTTTTTAAATTTATTTAATTAATTTATCTAAATAATAAATATTAATAAATTAATCACATTCAATGTCTTTTTTAGATCATTTAAATTAATTTAAATTTAAAAATAAAATATTAATAACAAAATTAATTAAAGCATCTCCCACCATTCACATTTTCACATTTTCACGACGGTTAAAAACTTTGTTGAAGGGGTGAATGCCACTTCAAAAATTTACATTTTGATAATAGTTTAATTTAGTCAAAGCTATTATAGATGTTCACATTTCAATTGACTTTCAAATCTTTAACATTTTAACGTTCAAATCTTTAACGATCACTTCTTCATTAAATGAAATGAATTTGTGAGTTCTTTGTTTTATAACCGTTCAACTTTTTATACATATTAACCCGCTTTGTTTTCAAGCGATTCATAGTTTTTCAACGTGTGTTTCATTGTTTTATAATCGTTCTGGTTTTTATATATTAACCCTAGAGATTCATAATTCCTCCACAGCACCCAACAAATTATTAAATGCGATGAGCACCATGGTAACACAAATACTCCATTATTTTTTTGTTAGCAAATTTGGATAATACAAATTGTATTGTAAAGAATTGTTATTCACTACTCATTTTGTTTAATGCGCTGAGCACCATGGTAACACAAATACTCCATTATTTTTTTGTTAGCAAATTTGGATAATACAAATTGTATTGTAATTCACTACTCATTTTGTTTATTTTTCTTTCATTTCAGGTAAAACCGAACAAGATCCTGCATAGGTCAAAGAGGTTGGAACTATTGAGACCAGACCTCACATAGTGCTTGCACAGAGTTCCATATAAATCACACTAAACCTCAAATTTGTGTGCCAAAAATGTAAAGATATAATAAGTAGTCGAGGGTTTTATAGTAACTGGATGACCTCTGGAACGAGTGACCACTTGATCTGTATGATTCAGTATTTTAGGCTTCGACTACTTTTAAGAGTTCCTTCTGCATTGCATTTCTACAGACGCTCGAACACTAACACTAATATCATTTCATTTTTATTAATGTAAATTCTAGTAGATGCAAATAACTTTAATTTTTTCTCAACTGTCTAAATTGCCGAAGCACCACCAAAGATCGAAGATATGATTTACAACCACATCAATATACTAATACTCAAGCCCAATAATCCTCCCAGAAATAGGTACTCTCAACTCTTCATTGTGATTGCAGCTACGGAAAGGAAAGCGAAGGACGAAGAGGTGTAGACAAATGCACTTACCATTATAGCGCATTTTTTTAAAAATCAAACAAACTATCAACCAGATCTGTCACGCCCCTAATTTTTTTTTTCTAAGTAACCAGCTTTCTTTATAATTATGTTACTTTACGAACTAGGCCTTCATTCATTCATATAAACTATCAAATACACTATAATGAATAACATGATAAACCACAATAGAAACACCAGCAATATACAAGAACTAGGCCTTCATTCATTCATATAAACTATCAAATACACTATAATGAATAACATGATAAACCACAATAGAAACACCAGCAATATACAAGAGAAGAACCTCTTTTTATTATATATGAAAAATTGTTACAATAGCAGAGAGCATTACTCCAACGGCTTTCATAAACGAGGTTGCGCGCTCGCTCGTGCAAGAGCGCGGTCGCACCTCAACACTCCACCCAAATACCATACAACAATACACAATCTTATGCCCAAACGGGCGGGCGCACCGGCACACCCGTGCCCCTTTACAACCGAGACTGTGTACCAAGTTCGGCGGGCGGGCGCCTCACAACGCTCTCCACCCGCACTCCAACCGCGCTGCACGATCGTGTCTCGCTTTGCCCGACTCAGAGAAAATTTGCATAAAAAACAACAAAATGGAACTTGCCTCATTTGCTCGAGTAAGTAGGAATGGATAAGAGCTAGATTACAAAACCGATGCGAGCCCGGTGAGGAGCCCACCAATATTCAACAGAAGACGTAAATAAACCTCGATATCTCAAGTTACGAGGGAACAACTAAGCTATAAATAAACCCTTTTAGATGACTCCGCACGACAAGGATACTCTTTTTCATGTTCTTCACAGCATTGTAATCCCACCAAGATTGACTGAAACCTTGATTAGGAAATCCCCCACCATAATAAGAATCATATGAAGCCATTTAAATGCTTGGAATACAATAGAAACAAATCAAATACATAGAACTCAGAAACCTAAAGAAATAGTAAGCGAAACGATTGCAAGAACTATGAATTGAAGATGATTCTTGGTGTTAGGAATCGATACAACCTTTCAATAGATCCACATAATCAATTACGGTGAAACAAGAACAACAATTAACAATTTTTCCTTAATGTTTTCAGGTTTATGTTTGATAATAATTAACTATTTTATTAATGGTTTAATCTAAGGGCAAACCATTGTTCAATCGTGTAACAATAAATCTGACTGTGAACAATGGTGTAGAGTAGAATTCAGGGGAGTTTTTTCTAGAGGGTGTTCAAGAAGAGGTACAGAGAAATTGTATTAAAATGACCTCTGGTTTTGAAGGTAGAAAATTACGATCTATTTTTTTATTTACTAGGCATTTATGTTGGCATAATAAGACAAGGTATTTAACTTCAACACATTTGTATGGCTCAAAGAAGTAGTATTGTAGTAAGATTTCATTGGAACATGTCCTTGCCTTTTGTTGATATTTCTGTCAAAAAATCATTAATTAGTGCTATATGCTATTGCCTTACAACGGTGAAATTTCTATTATAGACACATACCAATGGATAATATATATCTCTTTGTAAATATAATTCTTAGAAAATACCTTTCATATCAATAGTATATTTATAACTATTTTATT
>APFE030185986.1:169754-210840 GCA_000404065.3 Pinus taeda
AACTGTAATGGGTTTGAAATTGACCAAAGAAGACAGCAGCAAGGATTTTGATCCAAAATTGTACAAGAGCATAGTTGGCAGCCTTATGTACTTGACTGCAACTAGGCCAGACATTATGCACGCTGTGAGTTTAATCTCCAGATTTATGGAAAGAACGAAAGAGACTCATTGGCAGGCAGCCAAGAGAATTCTAAGGTATGTAAATGGAACGAAGGGGTTTGGTATTTTATACTCCTCTTTTGAAAGTTTCATGTTGACAGGTTACACAGACAGTATTGGGCTGGAAGTGTTGATGATAGGAAAAGCACATCAGGATATGTGTTTCATATGGGATCGGGAGCCATCTCATGGGCTTCCAAGAAGAAACCAGTTGTGGCTTTATCAACAACAGATGCAGAGTATGTGGCAGCAACAGCAGCAACATGCCAAGCAGTGTGGCTGAGAAGAGTTCTCAGAGATTTGTGTCATGCACAAGAAAATGGCACAACCATTTACTATGACAATAGCTCAACAATAGCTTTGTCTAAAAACTCTGTTTTTCATAAAAGAACAAAGCACATAGATACCAAATTTCATTTCATATGTGAATTGGTTAACAATGGTGAGATTGTTTTGCAGCACTGCAGAATAGAGGATCAGCTGGCTGACATCTTGACAAAACCATTGCCAAAGAAAGGTTTTGATTCAGAAAATGCCTGGGTATGCAGCAGTTGAAATTAAGGGGGAGTGTTGGAATTTAATTCCAACTGCAAACAATTAATGCAGAACAGAATTTGATCTTCAGCAGCTATTTCAGATTGTCCGCTTCAGCAAAGTCTTCAGATATTTTGCACTTTAAATGAGCATTAAATGTGCAGAAATTAATTCCCCTGCAACCGACTTATTTCCACCGAGAAAGACATCACCGCCTCTTCTGCAATAAATACAAAGATAAATATCAGCAGATATTTTGCTTAGTTTATTGTTTAATTAGATATTTATTTTCCTATAAATGTAACGCACAATAGTCCTATTTTCTTATGAGAAGAAGTGCAAGAAGGTGTAAGCAGAAAATAACAACAGTTCTGTTTTCTGTGAGTGTAAGAGATTTCTGAACAGCAGTTCTGTTTTTGTACTCTGAGAGAAAATAGTGAAGGTTAGAAGAATATAGTGAGTCTCTTCTGTAAATGCACAGCAGTGTTGAACCTGCGATTTTCTGAGATAGAAAATCAATTTCTGGAACTGAAGCGTTCCTCATGTAACAGCTAAGTTTAGTGTATCAGTTTTGTTTACTATTTAAAGAATACAAGTTTACTGTTTTGCTGTTTTTTCAGTTGCTGTTACACCAAGTGTCAAAAACACTTTGATTTTACTCTGCAAGTCTATTAGTGATTTGACGCCCCTTGCTTTAGTTGCTGTTACACAAAGCGTCAATTTTCTTAAAGTGACTTAGCATCAAAAACAGTTTTCTATTTTTTTTGTGTTAACAAAAACAGTGTCATTTCCTGTTGCTGCAACACCACGATCAGTGTTGCTGCAACACCGAATCCTGTTGTTGCAACACCAAGTCTAGAAAACAAAATTATCAGTTTTCTGTGTAAAAACAGAGCAATTTTGTGTTGTTTGTTTGTTAAGGAATTTAGCAGAAAATTCCATCATATCAGAGAGTTGTTCTATGATGTTTTGTGTTATGGAATTCACCATAAAATTCCAACATTCCTCTCCAGGTCGACCATAATGGTTGAATGAAGGAATTCAGAAGCTTCTCGTCCGGGGGGAGTTTTAAGAATAACAGAGTCTCGTCCGAGAATCCTACTCCAATTTATCTGGAAATTACACCAACAACGCTAACGATTTGGGAAAAAACCGTGCCTTTGAGCTTTAAGGAATGCTTTAAAAGCATGTTGATAGGTAAATCCAAGTAACAACACCTTTAAAGCAAAAAATTACTGAACTGAGGAAAATCATCCATTCCCTTTCCAACGTCACCCTGTCTAGTTGTTTTGTTCGCTGAACTGAAGGCGTTCGCTGGTAGAATTACCACAAAAATATTCAGAGGGTAATGCATGACATGTTGCTAAAAGCAATAAATGGATAAGTAGATGTATCACTGTGTTGTTTTTATAATAGGCGTAAATAGGATAAGGGTTATCTTAAATTTCATGAGGACATATGATAAATTCCCTTCAACATCATCTTCTCTTTGCACCTAGTTATGATAAGTGAATATGCTTGCCCAGATGCCCTCACGGTTAGCGAGTGTCAGGTTGGCATTCGACTTCTTGGCCAGTGGTATTAGGAGATCTAATTTTGTAGATGGCTTAACAAATGATTGTGCACCGCAACATAGAATTTATAGGAGAAGAGAGTGTCCTCGAAGTTACGTGATGAATTGTTGGGTAAGAAATTAGACACCACAGGTCAACGACAATATGAGGTGTAAATGTGAGAGGCATTATACATATCTAAGGCAGCCACGGTTTTAATTTTTGTCTAACACTCTGTATTGCCGGAGAATTCTTGCCAGCATGGACTACGCTGGCAGTAACGAAGAAAGTGTCCAGCGTGAATTATTTTGACTTCTCTGCGATTTCACAAGTAACATGTTCATTGATTCCCTGGACGCAGATGGGAAATTCTAGCTTTGCTGCATTTATATCCGGGTTTGCTTTCATTGCCAGAAAAATTGCCAACAAAACAAATGACGAATTAGACATTATTGCTAGTTTTCAATTGTCGAAATGATTCTCTAGATTTATTTTAGATTAATAAGATTTATATGACAGAGCAACAATGGTGGAAAATAAGTGCATTATAGTTTTGTGCTTATCATATGTATCATTGTATTTATATGTTAACCAATGCATTTGAGTACAACTATGGAAGTCAGTGGGTTATCATGCAAGTATTTTCTTACGATTTTATGGGAATCATATCTTGCGATCCAATGGAATTTTCAACCCTACTACTTTGAGGCATTGGATAGATTATTTTCTTCCACCTCCATTGGATTGTTATTCTTATGCTCTTTATATCTAACATTTGGAGTTTGTATTATATATTTAATGATTGTTGAGTGTTGAAACCAAGTAAAACAAAATTTGACTTAAGACATTACATTTAGTAGTCTATATATTTTAAAAACAAGATATTGTGTATGACACAGCACACCTGATAGGCCCCATTTTAGACGAGCTTGAAGAATAAACAAGGTTGGATTATATACTTGCACTTTAGATTGAAATTCTCAAGTCTAAGCTATAGTAGCATGATGGGGATGCGAAACCCTGCAAGATTATATTGGAACAAAATGGGTATAAAAAAATTACCTAGACTTGCGAGTATGGTTATACGAGTTATTTCTTTTGTGTATAAAAATATACTCCCATAAGAATAGGAATACCTCTTGAGTTGCTTGATTTACATTAATCTTTGAAAGCTGTATTTGAGCCTCTCCGTACATGTATGTATGGCTCATTATTTGCTTACTATGAGCAACACAGGTATGCATGACAAGATTTATGTGCTTTCATGCATTAACATTTCTCAGGTTTGAGGGGGTGTAGTCGGGCTTGATGAGTAAGCGGAAAGCTATTTAATTCTTACAATTATAGGAAAATTCTCAAAACTAAGTATTGTGGATAGCTATAATAGTGTTAAAGAGAGAAAATAAATGGGAAGGATTTATGGAAACAAATAATCATGTAACGTGGTGATATAACAAAGAACCTTGCAGTAAAAATAGACGTAAAATTGCCTTGTAAAATGTTGTAATTTCATAGTTAATATGGGTCATTCATTAGGCAAAGATCTGACCTTAGAAGTTATGTTTAATTTAGAGTTTTTTCCCCTAGAAGGCAACCCCTTGCTATATATGAGGAAATTGTATTTCTTTTATGGATATCTGTATTCTAAGTGAAAAATAGAGAGGAAATTGTGTCACAGCGAAGACAGAACTACAACGGATCTACTGTAGGTTGTATCTCTTCGGTTTGTTGGATAATATAAAAGGGAATGATGTTTGTGTTATCTTTAGTATGGGAATGATTGAATTCTTTTGCATGTGATTTTTATTGCATCCAAGTGTAGAGTTAGTAATGGAAGCTAGTATGTAGTTGTTAATACTTGGGTCAAGGAGCTATCTAACACACATTTCTCATCGTAGAATCTGCATTCATAAGTAGAATTTCCTCTACTAACTTTGTTTATAATATGATCAAATACAGATGTGTGGGATATCTATTGAATCTAAATTCGATCATCATTAAATTTAGTGAAGGAACATAGTACGCCTCTAACCTTATGTTATATCTTTGTTTTAAGTTCACAAATATCTATGCATGAGACATTGATGCATGCAGAAAAGTTATGGAATAATGCTTCTAATTGTATAGTCTATGGTTCAGGTTATCTATACGATGCATTATTCGTCATTGGAATTTCATTCAATGAGGCTTGTTTAGCTATTCCTGCATATTGTATAAGAGTTATGTGGGTAAAACTTTTCACCAAACTTGTAGGAATATGATCATGATTCGTGGCCATGCTAGTTGTAGTAGATTCAAGATAGTGTTCCATTATTCCTGTGTGGAGTGAATAAATAATTTTATTTGTTGCATGCTATGAATAATTCCTTCTCCAAATTGTCAATTATGCTTTAAGGTTGATTTGATATATAAATCTTATTTAAATGAATCTAAAAGTCCACATCATGGATCCAATAAAGCATAGAAGGAGTATGTTGTATTATGATTTATTTACTTTGAGATTGTTCATGTGTTAATATTATGAGTATAGTTGCAGGAATAGTATTTTTTCATTGTAATGTTGGAATAATATTACATATGTCAGTAGTTGAATCTTAACTTTAATCGAAGGAAACTTAAGAAATGAAATCCTGGTAAGT
This sequence comes from Pinus taeda, assembly GCA_000404065.3. Taxonomy (NCBI): domain Eukaryota; kingdom Viridiplantae; phylum Streptophyta; class Pinopsida; order Pinales; family Pinaceae; genus Pinus; species Pinus taeda. The sequence continues at coordinate 174,640 of APFE030185986.1, forward strand.
AATTCTCAAAGTAGGCTCAGGGGGTATGTTACATAGCTAGTGAATGAGACAAGTTGAAGCTTGTGAGCAAGTCTCCCTAGTTGAGAGGGAGTGATGGAAGACACCGTATTCTCCATGTGTCATGCACTAGGCTAGGACTAACAACCATATGTCTAGTGAAGGCACTAGTAGGGAGAATGGGTGATTAGATAAGCATCTGGGACCATTATTCCTTGAGGATTGGGAATCCAGGATAGAAGTAGTCTCGTGGATCGATACTCTTTGAGGATAGGTCATGGAATCCAAGATAAGAGTGTGAAAATTTCACTACTGAGATAATATTGCAACAACTAGAATTAATTATTTTAACTATAAGAAGCACCATTATTGACCTAGTGGCTTTAACTCTTTCATATAGTCAAGTTTTAACTAACAACCCCCAATTAAAATTAATTTGAGGTTTCCTTTGACAAAATTCTTCTAAACAAGTCATGTGAGTGGGCACTACTCACCTACAAGCCCTACCCTTGTCAAAATTTACATCAATGATATTCAATAATTTACCATGCCCCTAATCGCCTAAGTCTAACTCAGCTAACAATACCCCCTTGAAACTTGACGTGGGGTTTCCCTTGACCAATTCGACCAAACCAACCAAGTGAGTAGGAATGAATCACCTCCAAGTCCTACCCCTGTTAAAGTTTATCACAATGGTATGCAATAATTCAACATGCCCATTACCACCTAAGTCTATCTTTAGAATTTATCAGTAATTATCTAGGGTTATCCATGCCTTTCCAGGTCTTACAGTAGTATGCCCATTTACATGCAATAAATTTTCAACTCCATTATAATTTTTATTTTTATTCTTTAATTATACATTATTTCTATGTCAAATTCATCCTCTCACCTTTCTATTTCCTTTACTTAACTAGGCCTATCAATACTTTGCTTCCATACTCTTGCGTTCATGCAACTACATGACCTCCTCCCACTTGGACATGAAATTCCTCTTGATCTATTGGTCTTGCTACACACTATTTAACATCTAAATGAACTACAATTCACCAATTCCAATGAAAACCATAACTTAAAGCACAATTTGTAGCAAATAAACTTATCTCATAACACATAATTTTTCAACATGCTTAGATGTTAAATTGTCATTTCCTTCCATGGAAATGAACCCGTGGCCACGAATCCACATACCACATCATCATATATGAAATAATAGGTTAGACTAATTCACTGCTTTGAGTATATCCTTCATGACATCTTATAAAACTTCATTTTGGTTTTTAATCATGCAACATTTTTGTTGTGAACTCATAAATATTTTTTAGCACTTGTTTCTCCTTGACTTGGTATTCTAGGTACCTTCCATAAAACTGCCCAACCTCGCACCTTATCTAGATAAGGATTCAAACCATACAAATTATACCAATTTAAAATACAAATATCAGTGAAGGTGCCCCACCTCCACTTAGGGCACAATCCACTAATGCTTGAAACTAAGTGTGATAGCCCTAGCCTCAACATTATAGATACTTGGATAAACATGTCTAGTCACTCAAGTCTCTTGTTGAGTGGAATCGTAGGTTTTCCAAACGTTGTGTTCAACATGAGATCTGTCAATGGCCTATGTTGGGCACATAGTGCATCCCCAATTTCCCTCATACATTCGAAGTAACCCATATGTCATGGCATTGTGGGTAAGGTTCCATAGCCTGCCAAATTACTTGGGTGCCTCATCTTCATTACTAAGTGAATCTAGTTCTTCTTCATTGGATTTGATCATAGGTTTCCAATTTAACTGATTGTATCCCTCGTGGATGAATCCCTTCAAAACCACTTCTATATAAATAATGAAATCCTAAGCCATTGTGATGCCCTTTGTCCAAGAATACAAGGCTACTCCAACTCCCTTGGCCATTCTTTAGGGAGATTCCATAGTGTAGCTACAAACTTCGTCCCTTCCCTCTCACTCTCATAGTCATTGTTGTAGAAATTCCTTGTAGATTCAAACTATGAATTGTAATATGCTAAAACAATAGACTTGAATATACTCTAATCATCAGTGGAAACAATTAAACGATTGCGAAGTCATGAAGCACACAAGAGAAATAATTCAATCAACACATTACACAATGATTTCTTGGGGAAAGCCACACCTAAAAATGTATGCTCTCTATATATTGTATTACTTAGAAAATATGAGAAGATTACAATGCTTTTCTCAATCCCAAGCAACCTATGCACTATGTTTATTTGTCTCACAGCTTCTTAGACAAGCCCTAGCCAATACTTAACCAATTTTCTTCTTGCCCAAGTAACCATTTCCTTCCGTTGTTCGTCAAAGAACTAGCCCCCTATTAATTAAAAAAATTACTCAATTGGAATTGCGCAATCCATCATAGCTCTTCCTCTGATTGCATGCACCACTTGTACAATTTGGATGATTATACAAATGATAATACATTGTCCCCAAACTCTAATCTCAACTCAGTCTCTCTCTGATCTAACATGCATGAGTTTATTATGAGCGAATCATCAGTTTACTAGTTTATCACTGTAGGCAACACCATACTTCATTGCAAACAACACCACAATACTAGACCTCCCACTAGTTCCTCCATCAATTAGAATTATTTTAACTAACTTTAACTCAACTAGACTGAATTAAATAATTACGACTCAAAATAAACTCAACCATGACTCCTATAATGTATGAGACACTCTACATGACTCAAGTTAGACCCTCAACTCGAATTAACTGAGCCATGTAAGTTAACTAATACAAGTTGTCATGAGATATGGAATTACAATTTTATTCTCAATTTAATTCAAGGACAAAATTAAATTACGATTTTCCGATTGCATTTTCAACAAATATAACATTCCAAGAAATACATGATCTTGTAAAATGTTTTTTTTTTTAAATTTCTTTTTAACTTTTTACATGAAGTCTTGCTTTATATCAAGTTAGAGATCTGAAATGAGTCAAAATATGAAAAGGATCTGTATCATATAGAAGGAATTAAAGAAAGATGATTAATTTGCAAAAATTGATTCTTAGAAAGGAGTTGGATCAACAAGGCCCTAGGGTCTACGAGCATAACCCTAGGATTGGATTTAGATCATTACTTCTGTTGAAAGAAGAAACCCTAATGTTTGTAAGGAAGAAATGAAATTAGGATGTTGACATGTATACGGTATACAGATCAAGAGGGAGATGATATTCTTCTCGAAATATAATTACCTTATATCTCTCTTAGTTTGTTATTACTATTATTTTTGTTTTTAATAATAGTTAGTCTATTGCCTTAAAATTATTTGCTTGGTTGTAATTTCTCTTCCATAACCTCCTAGCGAGGGTTGAAGGTACATAGTGAATATTAACAAGGCTATGGAAGAAGATGAAAATAATGGATAAACAAAGAAAATCCTATGACAAGAAGTACACATATTGAGATCTGGAATCAATAGAAGTACACATATTAGCAAGATTGAATTATACATTGATCTATGCGAGAAAACGATCAATGTTGATTGAAGCATGTAGTAGAAAAAAACTTGAGATAAATACAAAGCAAGGGATTACCTCAGTAAGAGGGAGAAGGCTGTGAAGGGACATTTTTTCAAGTACACTTATGTTATAATTTTATTATCTTTATGATTTTTGTTATTAAATCATATGTATGTAGAGAATGTCCTCTTTAATGAAAGGAGAAGCGTGTGTAAGAGATGTCTCAAGCTTGTGAGGTACATGAATATATATTATCCTTGTAAGCAGAAGGAAACCTTTGTACAAACTCCTCCAGATTGATGAATCAAGGTTGATCCTATATGATTTATGATGAAAGTGATAGGGCTCATGTGTTAAAGGGTGTTGCATTGAACATAATATTTTCTCTCGAGGAGGAATTCAAGGCTTCTTTAACCCTTTTTTTAGCCTCATAGGGAGTTGGCCTCAGAAATATCTTGACTAGATAAGTGATAGCATCAGTGGCAGAGGGAGAAAATCAGGATTTCCACGGCAGGATCTGTTTTAGAAAGAATACCCAATTAGGGTAACCGATGTAACCAATATGATTGATCAAGTGAAGGAAGCAAATAAATTTATGGTTGAGCAAATACATGTAGCTAAACATGTGTTGAAGTAATATCATGGTAGAATTGGTCATCGCTTCATCAGTTGTGGTTTATAAAATATCTCAAACAAAGAAGTAAAACTATAGGATTTCACATTGAGCAAGGAGTGCTAAAGCAAAGAGAGTTTGTATATTTCTTCTATTTGGGCTCCATTATAATCTTTGGATGAGCAGGAAGTGGGCATTTGTTGCACTTAGTGGCCAAGTATATTGTGGATTGATTGACAAGCTAAGAAGCAATATGGCTCCAATTTTTAGGATCGTTTTCATCAGGTGCAAATGTGAGCTCGATGACATGTCAAGGAACATTAATATCTAGTACCAATACAAGGTACATGAAGATAGAATTTAAGCTCAAGCATATCTCCACTGATGAGTAGAAAATTGGTATTATGAGAAAGCCTCTATCCAAGGAAAATTTTAATACTTCAGGGTCAAGCGTGATCTTGTGGATATTACTCATCTTGTTAAGAGGGAGTTTTATTGTGACAAAAATATGGATGGATATTATCCATATAGGAAGAATTGTCTGAGAGGCCCAAATAGATCCCCATAGAGGTCTGAGTGAGCTCCTTCCAGGGAAGAAACCCATATTACTCCCTAGATAGGGTTGAGTGCAGGCTCTCAACATCAAGATCCATATTACTCCCTAGATAGGGTTGAGTATGGTGTTTCAACATCATGACACAAACTACTCTCTAGTTAGGGTTCAGTAATGCATGTGAGCATCAAGGCCAATGGTGCTCACCAATAGGGTTAAGTGAGCGCCTGCTAGTACTCTGTAGGAGGGTTGAGTTAGTATCTGAACATATTTTCCAAGTGAAGAGGAATTTTTACTTGAGGACCATATTACTCTGAGAGAGTGTCCTTGGGACTTGTATTTATACCATGTGTCAGAGAGACCAAATTATGGTGTCTAGTAGATGCTGATGATGTGTCATGGGTCATCTACTGAAAGGCCTCTATTGTAACTAGCGAATGGTGATTGATTAGATGTTGATGCTGATATTGATGATGATGATGATGCTTATTGAATTGAGGCTTTGGTGATCTATGTCCAATTTTTGAGACATGTTTTACTTAATGTTGAAAGTATGTTTGAGATTCAAACTAGTGGATGTTGATGAGATGATATTGATGACGTTGGAGATGTTGACTAGTTAATGATATACCTTATGTTAGATATGCTAAAAAGGTTGATGATGATTTGTTATAACAAATTTCATAGAGAATAGATATTCTTTCAAGACAAGAGAATCTACATAGTCATTATGAATACCTCCCTAGAGAAGAGGGAGTGTTGAATTTTGTAACTATGGTAAGTCTCATAATGTATTTCTTTGGTCCTTGATGTATTTGTAAGCATGTTATTCTTGCTTTAGTCAAAAGAAAGTTGATATTACAAATGATATTCATGTGAGTTGTAAAAAGGAAAAAAATAAATTATAAAAAATGTTTTTGCCCCAAAAAGTTAAAGTCAACCTCCTCCTAGTCATGTTGGCCCCTCGAACGGTCAAAATTGATCATTTTAAAGACACACACATTCGATTCATTGAAACACTATATATTGAGGCATTCAACCTCTTCTCCAACAATCATAAAAATCCTCTTTGTTTTTGTCCCTAAGTCTACCGAGGAAGTGAAGAAGGAAATTCATCACTCTCTCTTTCTCTGTTGAAGAAATATCTATTGAAGGATATTCATATCTCTCTCTACTAAAGGGAATTCATATCTCTCATATTTTTAATATGGACTATTTTGCGTTATCAAGTAAAGTATGTCTAAGGTAAGAGAAATGCCTATTTTGAGGCTAGCGAAGGGTTATTCTCAGACAACTAAATATGAGGCTAGAAGGTCAAACTTGTGTGGAATATTGACTTGACTAAGAGGATGGACGAGGTTTGACCTAGTTGTGTATTTAAATGTATAGTTTTTGAATTTAATAATTCTCTATTTAAATGTATGTTTTTCGTGTGGATGTCTCTTTTTGATCCTACCACCTTAAATTCTATATGGTTGATGTATTCCATGTAATTTTCTTAATGATGAAATCATGGATAAGAATGTGTAAAATAATTAAATCATGAAAATAAATTATGAGTATAGAATGTTATTCAAAATTAAAAAAAGTTAGCTCTAATATTTCATTTTAATGGTTTTTGGCCCCACTCAAATTATCTTTACCAATGGATCCATTCATCATGGAACAAAAGCTGCAAGGTTATTTTTTATCCAAAGGTTTCTTAAATGTGGCCTTTTCTAGATAAGAAGGCTAACAAAAAGATTTATCGGAAGGGAACTAGTTTTAGGGCAATGTTGGTTTGTTTCTAACCCCTCGGTTTCTAGATTTCAACCCTTCTACAATAGTCATTACCAAGTTGCCAATATGGGTTTGGATTTCTAATTTTCCTACTCATTTGTGGCACTTATAAATCTTTCAAGACATTAGAAATACTCTGGGCCATTTCCTTACAATCAATTCTTCATATGGGTTGTTTGGCATATAGACCTATCATATAATATGTGTCGAAATTGATATCTAAAAAGGATTTCTAGAACAAATGAATTTTAAAAATGGTGTTTTTCACCAGAACTAGGATTTTATTATGAGAATATTTCTTTTCATTATCAGTTCTACCAATAAACATTTCATTTACATAATTCATTCCTTCTATTCAAATCTTGCTAGAAGTGGCACATGTGAAATTCCAAATCTAAAAGATGGAACCCCTACACCTCACCTCCATGGGAGGAAGAAAATTATTCTTCTTTGTACAAGGGTGATGAAGGATATGATGATGAAATGCATTCGTTGGATAATATCTAGGCTTTTGATCCTCGAAAGTATTTTGAGGACCCTGGTATGAATAGTTCCTTTGGAAAGCATAGAAACATGGAATAATGCTTCTACGGGTGCATTGAAGTGAGTTCATGAGTTGACTTATTCAGAATTTGACAAGGATTCTCCTTTATGATGTAAGGATAATATTTATATTTTCTTGACAAATTAGCGTTTAGAAGGTCAGGTCACAATTTCAAAAAAAGAATGGAAAGCAAGGTCGCTTCGAGGATTAACCCCAGTTTGGATTATTCTCTTTTGAAAATGTTTCTTTTTCTCCACTATGAATCAATTTATATTCTCAATCCCATACATATTTGTGACGTTCTTGTCATTATATGGCATAGTACGCTAGGAAAATGGAAAGATATGATTGCATATGGTGTATTTTAGTTCTGATTAATCCATATAATTCACCTTACAAAAAATAATATGGACATCGCAATATTTTAATTATAACTTTTAGATGTAGCGTGTCACCTCCATATTCAAAATAACACACACACACATCATAATTGAATTCAAAAGATAATCTCTCTTTGGTATGCAAGAAAAGGAGTAATTACAAGTAAAATAAACTCTGATTCCCTATATAGGTTGTTTGTGCATCAAAGCATGAGGGAGAGGTGAAAATAAATTATTTATTATAATGCTTACCTTATGTTTTATATAGACACATACCAATGGATAATATATTTCTCTTTGTATATATAATGCTTCGAAATACCTTTCATCTCAATGGTATATTTATAGCTATTTTATTTAAATCTAATTTAATATAAAAAGGTAAATAGTATATTTAACTAGAGCAATCATATTATAGATTAAATGATTGGTAAATGCCAATAGTTATCAATCTATATTAAGCATAAAGGCAATGTTTTCATCACACATTTCAAGATATATATATATATATATATATATATATATATATATATATATATATATATATATATAATATATATATTATAATATAGATATTAAAAATTAACTAAATTGTAAGTTTATTTAAAATTATTATTAACGATAAAAAAACTAATACATAATTTAAATACATATTCCTTTTAAGAAAACATGTAAGAGATTCTTAACCATGGAGGTTTAGCCCCACTTTAACATGGATATTTTTAATATATAATTAGTCATTGTTATAATACCATATGCCAATACCATGGCTTATAAATACAACATGCCCAAAGAACCCTAACTTATTTCTTATGGCACTTGCTAATATGACATTTTTTTAATTAATAAATTTAATTAAAAGAGAAGAATGTCATAACTACTTTGGAACATAATTAATTATTAATTATTTTATATAAATTATATAATATAAATTGAAAGAATTTGACATTACATGGTTTACAATGTGCACAATAATCCAAAAAAAGTGTTAGGGTTTTTTACTTTTATCCCTTAAATTTACAATAACCCAATTTCTATTGAAATTATTATTAATGAGACAATAAATTATATCTCTCACTTAGGGAAAAAACAAAACAAATAATAGTGGAGAACTTTTAAAGTCAATTGTCTAATCGTTTCGTTGATTTTTTCATGGTCTAAGGTTTTATTATTTTATTATTTTCCTTGAAAGATCAATTTTGTACTTAAATTTACTCTAATAACATTTCCTTTTTTAACCTATGTGGACCATTATTGCACACTATGTCATGATTATCTACCATGGTTCAGCAATAATGGTTGTCCCATACTCAACCTTTTTCAAAATTATTCATTAACAAACTAACCATTTAACCTTCAAAAATCTAACCGAATTAATCCTAGATTACAACATAACCATCGTTCCCTTGACAAGATATACAAAATACCATGTGCAAACACCATCATGCCCAAAATCATGTGCAGAAACCATGCACAAAACCATGGAAGGTCTTCGCACTTTCTTTGGGTCCACTCCCCATCCTTTAGCTAGCCCAACTATTATTGGGTTTGAATAATGTTGCACCCAATACAACATAACAAAACATGGGATTAGTTTTCAAAAGAATACAACACATAGCCAAAAAAAATTATATGGTTGATGAATTTTATGTAATTTTCTTAATGATGAAGTAATGAATACTAATATGTAAAATAATTAAATCATCAAAAGAAAATATTAGTATAGAAGACTCTTCAAAATCAACAGAGTCACTCCTAATCTATCATTTTAATGGTTTATAGCCCTACTCAATTAATCTTTACTAATGGATCCATTCATCATAGACTAAAGTTCTCAAGGTTATCTTTTCTCCAATGGTTTCTTCATTGTGGACCTTGCTAAATAGGAATACTACCCAAAGGTTTTATCAGAAGGGCCTAGTTTTAGGAAAATTTTGGTGTGTTTATAAACCCTTGGTTTCTAGATTTCAACCCTTCTACAATAGAGATTACCAAGCTGCCAATATGGGTTTGAATTCCTAATTTTCCTGCTCATGTGTGGCACTTCTCTACCTTTCAAGGCATTGGAAATACCTTGGGTTGTTTCCTTACAACTGCCCCTTCTCGTGGGTAGCTTGGCATATAGACCTATGGTAGAATAAGTGTCCAAATTGATATCTTTAAAGGATTCTAGACCAAATAAATTTAGAAAAAGTTATTTTCACTAGAACCAAGCCTTGCATTATAAGAATATTGTTTTTTCTATCACTTCTATCAACAAAAATTCCATTTATGTGGTTCTTTCATTCTATTCAAATCTTTCCATAGGCAAAATAACCAAAATTCCAAAGCTAAAAGTTGGAAGCCCTACACCTCACCTCCTAGGGAGGAAAAAACTTCCTCTACTTCCATATAAATCACACTAAACCTCAAAATTGTGTGCAAAAAATGTAAAGATATAGTAAGTAGTCTAGGGTTTTATAACAACTGGATCACCTTTGTATGATTCAGTATTTCAAGCTTTGACTACATTTAAAAGTTCCTTATGCATTTATACAGATGCTCGTGCACTAACACTAATATCATTTCATTTTTATTAATATACATTCTAGCGGATGTGAATAACTTTATTTTTTTCTCAACTGTGTAAATTGGTGAAGCACCAAAGATCGAAGATGCGAGTTGCAACCACATCAATATACTAATACTCGAGCCCAATAATCCTCCCAGAAATAGGTACTCTCAACTCTTGGTTGTGATTGCAGTTGCAGAAAGGAAAGCGAAGGCCACAAAGGTCTCGACAAATGGACTCACCATTATAGTGCAATTTTTTTTGAAATGAAACAAACTATCTCAATGAGATCCATCCCATTCATTAGGAGGAAACCCCTATCATTCACCATTGGAGAAGATTTGCATAAAAAAAATAGCCTACATAATCAGAGAATTAACGTTCTTGCCTCATTGCTCGAGTAAGTAGGAATGGATAAGATTCAGATTACAAAATTGATGCGAGTCCGATGAGCAGCCCGCTAATACTCAACAAAATATGTAAATAAACCTCAACAATTGATGTTATGAGGGCACAACTAAGCTATAAAGAAACCCCTTTCATATGGCACTCTTTTTCATGTTCTTCAAAACATTGTAATCCCACGAAGAATGACCAAAACCTTGGTTAGTAAATGCCAAAATAAGAATTGTATGTATCCATTTAAACGCTTGGAATAGAATAGGAACAAATCAAATACATAGAAATAAAAAAATATTGCAATAATTATGAATTGAAGATGATTCTTGGTGTTATGAGCAGATACAACCTTTCAATAAATCCATGCAATCAATTACATTGAAACAAGAACAACGATTAAAAATTATTTTTCTTAATGTTTTCATGTTTATGTTTAATAATAATTAACTGTTTTCTTACTGGTTTAATCTAAGGGCAAACCATTTTTCAATCGTCTAATAATGAATCTGACTGTGAACAATGGTGTAGAGTAGAATTCAGGGGAGTTCTTTCCAGAGGGTGTTCAGGAAGAAATATGGAGAAATTGTACTAAAACGACCTCTTGTTTTGAAGGTTGAAAATTATGATCTATTTCTTTATTTAGGAGGCATTCATGTTGGCATAATAAGACAAGGTATTTAACTTCAACACATTTGTATGGCTCAAGGAAGTAGTATTGTAGTAAGATTTCATTGTAACATGTCCTTGCCTTTTGTTGATATTTTTGTCTTTCAAGAGTTGTCAAAGAATCATTAATTAGTGCTATATGCTATTGCCTTACAACGTTTCCTTTGCAACATCTGGTGCAATTTCTAGTATAGACACATACCAATGGATGATATATATCTTTGTAAATATAATTCTTAGAAAATACCTTTCATATCAATAGTATATTTATAGCTATTTTATTTAAATCTAATTTAATATAAAATATATAAAAAGGTAAATATAGTTATTAGTTAGAGAAACTATATTATAGATTAAATGTTTGGTAAAACATAAATGAACAATTCTTGGATGATTCAAATGACAAAACCTCCTTTCTATATATAGGAGTCTAAGGAGTCACAATATGACCTAGCTGACCTAACAATAATAATATAAAGCCACAAAAATAACAATAGAGGGATTCTATGGGGCATAGTAATAGCAATATGGGGACAATAGTAATAAAAATATGGGGACAATAGGGGCACAACAATATTAATAAGGGATGCAACTACAATAGTAATGGGGTAATCAGGAGTATTATAGGGACCCAACACATACCTACATGAACCTAGAAGAAAAGGAAGCAAAAATTAGCAAATCACTTCTACTTTCATTGAAAAATAAGGAGTAATATTGTTCAACAATATTTACGTCTTAAAGGAATTCTCAGATGTCATTAGCTGCAAGAAATCACCAATGGTGCAACTAAAAGGAGTTAAGAACAAATTCTAAGTTCTAACAAAAGCTCAGAAGGAGAAATAGAATCCCCAACCCCGAGTACCTTGTTATGGCCATGACATGGGTAGGACTGGTCATAAATTCTGTTGCAAGAAGGATGAACAAGGGTCACCTTCAACAATTATAACCCTTAATCAATTCATAAATACACAGTACCCCATAGTGAAACTTTTGAATACAGAAGATAATCAAGATCCACACCCAACAATCTCCCACTTAGAGACTGATTATAACAATTTCATCGCTGCTTGATTTGCTAGACAATGAATCCACTTTGGACTTGGCTATTTCTCATCTTGTTCATCATACTTGAAGACCAATTGAAAATAAGCATATTCTCAGTTTCTCCTTGGTTACAGGTTTTCTTATCATATCTGCAGGATTCTGGCTAGTGTGTATCTTTTCCAGCTTCAACTGTCCATCTTCCAATGCTGACCGTATGAAATGGTACTTGAGCTGTATAGTGTTTAGTCCTGGAATGAAATGCTGAGTTCTTTGCAAGATGTAATGGCACTTTGGCTGTCACTGTATAACTTGCCCAACTCTTGCTTCTTACCCAATTCATCTAGAAAAAGTTATAACAAATCATTTCTTTAATAGCCTTTGTAGCAGCAACATACTCTGCTTCTGTTGTTGAAAGTGCAAACAACACTTTGGATTTTTGAAACCCAACTGACAGTTGTTCCACCTATAGTAAATACATATCCTGTAGTGCTCCTCTTGTTATCTCTGTCACCTGCCATATCTGCATCAACATATCCCTATAGAGCAGTGTTTGAACCACCAAAGTATAATGCTTGATTTGTGGTATCTCTCAAATACCTGAGAATCCACTTCACTACCATCCAATGCTCTTTTCCTATATTGTTCATGTACCCACTTACAACTCCCACTGCATGTGTAATATCAGGATTTGTGCAGACCATTGCATACATTAAGCTTCCTACTGCTGATGCATATCGAACTTTAGACATATGAGCCATTTCTTCTTGAGTCTTGGGACATGCCTCCTTACTATGTTTGAAATGGCTAGCAAAAGGTGTACTAACCAGTTTTGCATTGTGCATATTAAATCTTTTCAACACCTTTTCTATGTACTCACTTTGAGACAATGCTAATTTGTGATTCTTCTTGTCTTTGGTTATTCTCATACCAAGGATTTTTTTTGCAACAACCAAATCCTTCATTGCAAATGAGTTTGCCAATTTCCTTTTGAGCACATTTATTTCCTACATGTTAGAACTTGCAACAAGCATGTCATCTACATACAATAACAATATAATATAGCTGCCATCATTTTGCCTTTTGAGACAAACAACAATGATCAGAGTGACATCTGGTATAACCTTGTTCAAACATAAACTTGTCAAATTTTAGATACCACTGTCTTGGAGCTTGTTTTAAGCCATACAAGATATTCTTCAACCTGAACACTAGTTTCTCCTTCCCTTTTACCTCATATCCTTGTGGCTGCTACATATATATCTCTTCCTCCAAATCCCCATGGAGAAAGGTTGTCTTTACATCTAACTGCTCAAGATGCAAATCTTCAATTGCTACTAGATTTAAAATAGTTCTTATTGAAGTCATTTTAACAACAAGAGAAAATATTTTATCAAAATCGATACCTTTCCTCTATGGAAACCCCTTCACTACAAGTCTAGTTTTGTACCTCTGTTTTCCTCCATCTTCTTCCTTTAGCTTGTAAGTCAATTTATTCTACAATTTTGTTTTACCTATAGGAAACCTAACTAAGTCCCAAGTCTTGTTATGTGCTAAGGAGACCATCTCTTTTTTCATGGCTTTCTCCCACTTCTTCCTGGTTTCTACCTGCACTGCTTCTTCATAACATTTTGGTTCACCAGAATCAGTCAAAAATACATAATATAATGAAGGATAGTATCGTTGAGGGGGTCTACTTATCCTGGCAGATCTTCTAACACAATTTTCAAGTGTTTGAAGTGCTTTTTGCTATTGTGGTTGTTGTTCTGGCTATTGATCATTATGATTTTTAGGCACCATCACTTTTCTTGTGATATCGTCAAGCACTGTGTATTCTCTATTTTCTTTTTCTTGTTTCTTTTCCTACAACTGATTCTTATACAAGACCTTTTCATTGAATATTACATCTCTGCTCCTAATGATTTTGTGATTTTCATAATCATATAAGAAATAACCAAAAACATTAACACCATATCCAATAAAGGTACATTTCTTTGATTTTGCCTCAAGCTTTGTTCTATTTTCTTTATTAATGTGGACAAAGGCTTCCTAACCAAAAGTATTTAAAGATGAGTAGTTTACCTTTTTACCTGTCCATGCCTCCTCTGGAATACCACCGTCAAAGGAACTTGAAGGCCCCCTGTTTATTAGATAAATAGTAGTATCTACAGCGTCAGCCCAAAATTGTAAAGGCAATCCTACATTCAATCTCATGCACCTTGCACGCTCCATGATTGTCCTATTCATCCTTTTTGACACATCATTTTCTTGTGGTGTTCCTGGAACTGTCTTCTCTTTGCGAATTCCATTCTTTGAACAACACCTATCAAACACTTTGTTGCAATATTCACCTCCATTATCTGATTTGAGACACTTCAACCTTTTCCCTGTCTCATTTTCAACCAAATCTTTCCATTTCTTGAAAGTATCAAATACATCAGATTTATTTTGAATACAATAAATCTAGGTTTTTCTGGTGGCATCATCAATAAAAGTAACATAATAATGAGAGCCACCAAGAGATGATACCTGAGTAGGCCCCCATACATATGTATGCAAAAGCTCTAATTTTTCTCTCTTCTTTTCTTTCCCAACTATAAGGAATCTATCGCTCTTCTATTTTCCATAAAGACAATTCTCACAGAATTTTAATCAACATGCTTCAAACCTAGCAACAAATTTCTTGAGTGAAGAATCTACATCCCCTTCTCACTCATGTGCCCAAGCCTATGATGCCACAATGTCATATCTTCTCCTGTAGAGGTTAAAGCATCAACAGAATTAGAAATACCATTGCATAAATACAATGTACCAACCTTTTTTCATTTCGCTATTACCAAGGATCCTTTAGTGACCTTCTAGGTTTTATCTGTGAAAGTAGTTACGTAACCTTCACCTCCCAACTACCCTATTGAAATCATATTTTTCTTTAGATCTGGAATTTGCCTTACATTCTTCAATACCCACTGATTTCCATTTTGTTATTTTATGAAAATTGCACCCATTCCAACGATTTTACAGGGTTTATCATCACCTAATCAAACTTGTCAAAAATCTCCTTGAACATAATCATGAAAATTTTTCTTATTAGGTGTGGCATGGAATGAGGCCCCTAAATCTACCACCCAGGCATTAATAATATTTTCTAATGAAAGAATCAAAGCATCTTGCAACACATCACCTGTTACATTCGCTTCATGATTAGTTTCTTGCTATGCGTCTCCTTCTTTTCCCTTCCTAGACTTGTAGTTTTTCTTTAGGTGTCCTTTCTTCCTACATTTCCAACACACTATCCCCGATCTGAACATGGATCTACCTTTTCTTGACTTAATTCGATATCCTAGGCTCTTTTCTCTTTCCATTTTTCTTCCCCTAGACTCTGCACTCAAAGCATTACCTAATGTCTCACCGGAGCTTTTCTATTGCATTTCCTCACTAAGGATTGCACCAACAACATCATCAAACTTTAAAGTACAAGATCCAAAGACAGAGTTACTAATGGTCATAAATAAGCCATTCCAACTTTCTGGTAATGACCACAAAAATAATAGAGCCCTAACTTCATCATCAAAATTTAACCCTACAGAAATTAACTGACTTGTAACTATATTAAAATCATTAAAATGGTGTGCAACAGATCCACCTTATGACATCTTCATATTAAATAAACGTTTCATAATAAATACCTTATTTGAGGCCAAGGGTTTTTCATACAGTTTGGCCAATGCCGACATTAAACCTTGTGTTGTCATTTCCTTTGAAATATTAGATGCTACCGACACCGCTAGGCACAACCGTATTGTTCTAATTGCCTTTCTGTCGAGAATATCCCATTCTGTGTCTGTCATACTAGTCAGTTTCTTTATCTTTCTGCTCAATGGTAGGTACAGATCTCTCGGATACATATAATCTTCCACCCACATCTTCCACAACTGGTAGTTTCGACCGTTGAATTTTTCAACCCTAAACCTACCATCTTCCATAATTTCTCCCACTCAAACCAGGAACCCCTCTCTCCTGTGAGTTTATCAGGCAAATAGACCTTCGGCTCTGATACCAGTTGTTAGAAAATTATATATTATAGAGAAATGGAACACATAAAATATTGCATAAATATAAACACATAAAATCCATGAAGCGAGAGAGACACAAATATACGTGGTTCACCCAGTTTGGGCTACATCCACAGAGAAATAGCCAGTCCTTCTTTTATTATATTGTCCAGCAAACTGAAGATATACAACCTACAATAGATCCGCTGTAACATCCTCTTCGCTCTCAATCTCCTCTCTCTTCCTCACTCAGAATACAGATGTACATATATGCAATACAATTCCCTCACATATATTGAGGGGTTGCCTTCTAGGGAAAAAAACCCTAAATTAAACATAACTTCTACCATCAAATCATCCGCCTAATGAATGGCCCAAATTGACTAGAAATTACTAGACTTTTACAAGGTAATTTTACATCTATTTTTAGCTTTGGGGGCACTGCCCCCGAACCCCCCAGCATGGAGGGGTGTACAATCTTCCTGGGGTATACATCTAGCTGAAAACCTTTGAATACATAAGATAATTAGGCTCCACACCCAAAAAATTCATTTCTACCATCACCATGAAGAATGAATATTAGATGATGTGGGGAATTTAACACAATCTTTCATGGGGAGATTGGGTCAACTACAATTTTTCTATAGTTGTAGGAAAAGAATGTGAATCACCCTATATGCACAACTATGATGGGACAAGGTGATTAACGAGAGTCATGATTAAGGAAACATAGCTATGGAGATTCAACTAGTGCCCTACATGAGAAAGGTGGACCAACTTTAGTAGTTGAGGAGAATATAGCCACTTTCACTCAATACAACTTCGACAAAGATGAGGATGTTGAATATGAGGAAAAATATCCAATATACATTGACAGTTACTACATTATATCAATGGGAATATATGACTTTACATTATTAGTGGAAAAAATAGTGAAGTCACGATATTTGTTAAAGGAAGTCTAGCTAGTATTTTAATACTTGATTACATAGATACACTAATTGCTCAAAGTCTTGGGAGAGATATTTCAGCCTATGTTGATTAAGAGATCTTGTGGATGGAGATATTTCCATGAAATTTAGTTTACCCTTGATTTCTTGAGGTGGGAGGATTTGTAACATTTTTTATTCTAGCAAGAGGAGGAGCCACTGCATCTTGGCATGTTAAGGAGATCAATGATTTGAAGAGATGGAAATGTGGATGGAGAAAGTTTTAGTTTTGCATAAACATGTGTGTTTTCATGAGTTTAGTGTGAAAATTGGATTATATACCAAACAAATCCAATGTCTGTATGCATGTTAAATATAATTGAAGCATAGATTTAGGAGTATGTCACAAAATCCTCGATAGACTAGCTTCTCGAAATTGGAGGTGACAAATTTCCCTAGTGATAATCTAGGTTTTGAATTTGTAGGTTTGAGTTTGTTAGTTCAGAGGTTATCAAGGATGGAAATGAAGTTGTAGTGGTTGAGGATGTAAGACCCTCAATTTGTACATGGAATGTTGGAACGCATAATTACATGACTCCATTATCATCAATCCATGCCTATGTGATTTTTTGTGTAAATAGAAACTTGGTCATAAACAAAGGAGATTTTCACAAGAAGGATGCAATTGATAGACTAGAGATAGGGAAGAGAATTTGGTGGACTAACGCATCATGGGATACACAGACTAGATGGGTCACATGACCAACTGCACATATATGTTAGCACACGACCATTTAAGTGGACAACATGTTAGGTGTATAGATGTAACTTGGAGAGATAAAGCTAAGAATATTAACATGATGATCATGTAGGATAAAGCTAAGAATATTAACACAACTCAAATAAGAACACATGTATTGGCATGATGGGCATGCATGAGAGAGGTAGCATTAGGTTCCAAATAAAACCATATGATGGATTTGGTGCATTGGCATAATGGACATATGCATGAGGGAGGTAACACTAGGTGCAAACAAAGCCAAAAGATGCATGAGGGTGTTTCAATTATTAGTGTGGATGCATTGACAAGTGGAATGATATGAAAATCATATAGGACATGTGAGCAAGTGAAACAACATAACTGCCAACAAGACATGTAATAAAATTAAATGACATAACTATCATCTAAGGTCATGTGCAGGAGACCAAACATCGACTGGTAAGTGAATAGGCATGTTGATTAGAATGATATGTCATTCCAACTTAACTAAGATATTCCTAAATATAAACAAACCAAAATATTTTCAAAGTGAAAATTAAGGTCACAAGACTCAAGTAAGAAGCTCACACAAGAAGGTGGTTGTAGTAAGACAAGGGAAGGTAAGGTGAAGAGACACGTGCAAAGGCGTGCGTAAATAATAAAAGAAGATAAGGGAGAGTTGCATAACGGTAGTTTTATGTTCACTCTACCAATTCAGTCTAGGTTAGATGCATCAATATATGTAAACAAATTTATATAATATTTATATTCTATAAGGGAAAAATAATTAGATTTGGGGTCACACCATTCTAAAGTTCTATCACTCTACAAACTCCAACTCTTTGTTGTCAATATTTGTACATATTTGAGTGTGTAGATATATACTTATTTTTATTTTTATGGATGCATTGTTGAATTAAATACTTATGCTCATCGATGCATTATTGAATTGATAAGCACTGTAATGAAATAGGCATGATCCAAATTTACAAAGTATTGGATCAGCCATAAATAGAAAGGCAAAATGAGTAGTAATGCCCGAGGATGGGAAGAAAAAATGAGTAGTAATACCCCACTCCCCATAATGGTAGGCAGGTTGGGAGCACTAAGTCAAGTTAGGTACCTATTACGACTATTATGCCTCTAGGGAATCATTTATATCAGTTTTCGTTTCATAGAAGGATTAACAGTTTAACATAGCTTTTGGTGCATAAGAAACCATATTTACCATAACATTTCTTGATTGTAAAATTTTATATTAGAGGATTAAATTTCTATTAGAGAATTTCAATGAAACATGTAAATAAATAAATGGATGCATTTCTTTTTAGTTTTCATAAATCTCCAATTTTGCATTGGAGAAGTCCAACACAATATGACAATAAACAATCAGCTGCATTATTTGTAAAATTACATAGCAAGATAAACTTATTTTTCAATAATATTGATTTTTTTTATTTTATTAAAAAAGAAAGTATAGTTTCAATATTCATTTTTATGTATTTAGTTATTCAATTTATATAATTATTGAGTCGAGAGGTTCATTTTACTAATGGAAGAGGTTCATTCTATTGAGGGGATGTGTAGGTTTTTCAATCTGTTCATTGAGTTGAGACATGCCTTTTTATAGTAGAAAATTAATTTTTACAAAAATAATAAAAAAACAGAATAGGCTATAAGATAATTAGAAGTAAAAGAATGACAGTAAGATGTTTAAATATTAAATTTTTCAATAACATTCAAGAGGAGATTTAAATAAAATATTTGAAGATCTATATTAACTAATTTATGTTTATATCAACTTCATATATATTTATATGTAGAAAAAATTGTTAAAATAATATATTTTAATGACATATATAAAAAAGATTCAATGCGGGTTAGCAATAAAATATTTTAATACTAATTAATATTGGCATATAGTAAAAAATGTATTACTAATAAGAAATTATTTTAATTTTTGCTATAAAATGTGTCAATGTACATGTTATGTAAAATATTTTAATGTCAATTATGTATATATTATATATCATTTAAAAATTATATATATATGTCATGAAAAGATAAGTTTTTTAGGGTTAAACCCTTTATCTTGTCCCATATAAACTATATATAGCATTCAAAAATACAATTTAAAAAAATAAAAATTACACATTTTATTTGGCACTCTAAAGAAATTGCACTTGAAAAAAAAAATTGATCCCTCTCTCCTCATGCTAGTATTTAAGATGGATCTATGCTGGTATTAGTCATGTATATAGATATGTTTATTTTGAAATATATTTTTTAAATTTTAAACTTAATTAATTATTAGGTGAATGACAAAGATTTAGACTCCACAAAATATTTTAAAATATTATTTTACTAGTATATACATATCAAAGATTGAGATTTATCCCCAAAATAGTTATTCTCTTTATTCTCTTTAATTAAATTGTTTAATTAAAAAAAGTTAACACATCGTTTTTAGAGGTCAAGAATCTCGGTGGTAAACTAGAGTAAATCCCCATGGTTAAGAATCTTGTTAGATGTTTTTTTAAATCTATATTTGTTTGAATCATATATTAATTCTTTTAATATAATACTAATCATAATAATAATAATAATAATAATAATAATAATAATAATAATAATAATAAAGTTATAATTGTGTCATTAGGTCTCTTGTTTATTTCATAATAGGTCTTCCAGAATTTTAATTTAATTATCATAGAGTAGATGCAGAGATTTCATGTCATCCAAACATATTTGATATGAATATGAGTGATGGATTTTGAGCATATGGTGTGTAACACCTGAGGCTCCATGAGAAGTATTATGGTTATTAAATTCAGTTTTATGATTTAGTGCATTTATTTATTTTACATTATAACAAGCCAGATAACAAGTTGATACCTAATTTATGATTAATTAGGAACTTAGACAGGTTAATAAAAATAAATTGTTTTCTTTAATTAAAAGAAATAGTTACATCCCTCCCTCAAAAGGGAAATATAGAGGAGAAAAGAAGGGAAAAGGGGGGTTATCCTAGATCTGGGAAAAAGGAGACTAGTGGGAATTTTCTCATTGACAGTCAAATAGAGTGTGGGACATAAGGTTGGACAATGGAGTCTTGAGGCGCAAGTCGCCGACTATAGTTGAATATAATCTAGTGTGAAACAGAGAAAGTTCTCAGAGGAGAGTCGGGGAAAAATCACCAAGCTCGTGGCTGGGTGGAGAGACTTTCCAAATACCTTTGGTATTTTATGATAATTTAATCAGATAAGTATCGTAAATTTTACTTAAGTATTGTTAGTAATAGATTAATGGAGTAAATACTTTCCTACAGTAGCGAAATAACTCATTACGTGATCATATTACATATATTTAAAATAATAATAGAATAAGTTCAATATAAAGACTTCTTTCGTAACAAGACCAAATGATTATGATGCTCAATGCAGAAACCGAAAGAAATTCAAGGGTCAAGAGTGATAGAAATTAGATAATAAAGTTGTAAAGCTAGTAAAATTTGAAAGACCAATAAACATTCGGTTCCTACATTTTTAGCTACAACATGCAGATATGAATTGGAAAAGAATTTAATCACATTACCTCTGTTATAATAAAATTGTATTCTTAATCCTTCTATCATAGTAGAATAGGAAAATATTTCAATTCAACATTCAAGGAAAAGAGTTTCAGCTTAGTCCGGGCAGAAAATAAGTACTTAAACAAAAACCCTCAAAATGTAACCTATTCATAAATAACTATCAGATGAATCAAAAGACATTGATACTAACGAGTATGCTGAGCAATCCTATAAAGTCATACAACCCTTCATAGGTGATTAATAGAAAGGTATGTAGAAACATTGCAATTAAACAATATTGTTATCGCCAAAGTCTTACAGCAACCAGATGCATGGTTGACAATCACATATCCAATGGAGGTAAAGCTCAAAATAGGGAAAACCCTCATATCTATTGCACAACTAAATTTTCAGTGTTATAGAGGATTCTGTGTCCCCATAATTTAAAAAGATATTAGAGACTAAATAGCCTCTCGAACTGAGAAGGCAGAGCAGTTCTATCAACCTCGCTACCATATTAATTAACAGAAAAGGCTTTTAAATTGTTTACAGAGTCTTCCCTATAAAGAAAATTAAGAATTGGGTAGGCTCAACCGAAGCCCTCAGGCAAGCTATTTCTAACAAGCATCTAAACCATAGCAAAAAAACTAAGTAAACCTCGATGAAACATTCCAACCTGTAGACAGCCGAGTAGGGTATCAGTGTTTATGACCTCAGAGGGTGCGGGGTTGACTCCATGAGAACCCCAGTAAGGGAAGTTAGTTACTTGCGACATCATCATTATCATTACACCAATAACTAGGGTATGCATTGTATTAGAAAATCATTTAAAGACAGAGTGGTCGAGGCTTGAAACCACACCTGAACCCTAAAGATTCCATCCCGAAGTAATCCACATGCATGACAATAAGACCTGTGTATTAACATTATCTATAGTTAAATTAAATAGAAGAACAATGCTTTAGAACATAGGCTCGTCTCTTTGGAGTTGGTTTCAAAGCTCTTTAACCCTTGATAAACCAAAATCATGTGGCAAAGTCTCCAAATATGGAAAGTCACCTATCAAACCCTTACAAACCGTGAGGCAGTAAAGCATGCATGATAAACCATTGTTAAATAACAAACTGTAAAACAAGGAAAGGGATCCATTACATCCTTGAAACAAGCGTTCATTCGGCACCATGACTCTCGACATACACATTTGCAAATTCAACTGGTGACCTGGTAGTCGAACTCATTGTAGAATGTCCATACCCTCAGTCCTCTAAATGCAAATGATCCTCGATCCAATCAAAGGTGGGGGAAGGGTATTTGGAACCAACTTAACACTTCTTTATTGTTGGATCTCTTTCAGGAAGATCGACGGATGCGAGGGAGCAGAATTGTTGAGC
Source organism: Pinus taeda (assembly GCA_000404065.3). Taxonomy (NCBI): domain Eukaryota; kingdom Viridiplantae; phylum Streptophyta; class Pinopsida; order Pinales; family Pinaceae; genus Pinus; species Pinus taeda. The sequence continues at coordinate 197,377 of APFE030185986.1, forward strand.
TGATGTTTCATTGATAGATGGAGGCTGGCCAAAGGACAACCCCAAATTGCACCACGTGGAGGATGGTACCCAGTGCATTTACACCAAAGTAGTGTGATAAGTGCTATACAGCTAGTAAGGCCATGTGCCTCTTTAATGCATGGTAGAAACCTCATCACTGGATATGGAAAATGTAATAACAAATATCACAAATAAATCAGCGTGCGGTTGACAACATCACCTCCACCTTGGCATGTTTAATGGTTTATATATACAGTTCATAAGTCTAGGCTAAGTGATTTTTTATTTTTTTTAGGTCTTATTTAATTGTAGAATTGAGGCTTCTGTGATCCATCATAGTTGTTAAGAAGAGCTTCGGCGTAAATCACATGAAAGAGTTTTAGTCGAGTCTTATTTAATGTTTAAGGTGTTAAAAATGGTATCCAAGCTGAGGTTCGCACAATGAGACTCTTTGGGATATATATACTATATATATATATATCATATTATATATATATATATATATATATATATATATATATATATATAGATATATATACATGCAAAGACTGTGATTTCTTAAATATAACTAAGTAAAACATTTATGTCAACATGAAGATGGTCTCAATACAAAATAGAAGACTACAGAGAAGTTCACGACCGCTTAATCCTCCAGAACCAGCTTATATGAATGCTAACTCGGACATTTGGGATATAGCTAGGCGAGGAGACTCATCAACCTAATATAGTTTTACTCGAAACTTTTTAGCAATTACGTGTTGAGATGAAAAATTTAAGAACAGACAATGAATGGTAGTACCTAGAACATGAGAAGGTTCTCAGAAGTATGTATAATAGAAAGCACCAAAGAAATCCAAACCCTAGTGCTGACGACAGATAAAAGACCCCAACAACTCAGCATGATGAGGAAAATGGTGATTCAACCAAGAGACATAGGGAGGACAAAGGACGCTCAAATAATGTTTCTGACTAGCGCAAAACAAAAAGACAAAAATCTAAATTACAAGGAGAATTCAAAAAGATTAAACCATTACTCTTTGAAGGGGAATCTGAAGTAGCAGAGGAAGCTTGGTTAATTGATATGATCAATTATTTTCAGATTTATGAATACACCAATAAGTTGAAGGCGTGTTTGGCAGTTTATCAGTTAAGAGGTAAGGCAACCCTTTGGTGGGAAGAAATCAAAATGTTAAGGAAGATTGATGAGGAACAAGTGATGTGGAATGAATTCCAAAAACAATTTAAAGATAAGTATCTAAATGAACTTTATTATGATGAAAAAGCAAAGGAATTTCATGAGTTAATACTGGGGGCCTTAACTATCGATGAATATGTGGCATGATTCACCTCCCTTGTGCTCGATGTGCCTTATATGTAGGAGGAGAAAGCCAAGATTTAATGTTTCATTAGTAGCTTATCCAATTTTGTGAAGGAGAAACTTAAGTTCGATTACCCCAAAGCAATGGATAATGCAGTGCGGAAATCCCGCATATGTTACCAACAAATGAAATAGAAAAGTGAAGGATCTAAAGGAGGGTCAAAGAAGAAGGGAAGAAGTATGATTCCAAGTGGATGCCAAAACGTTTCTAATCGCAAAAATATACAGCAAAATCCTCTCAGTAAATTCCTAGCAAGGAATCAACCCAAGGCTGTTTATCCTGAAAATAGTCAGTTAGAAGGGTTTAATAAATTTAGTAATGACCAACAGTGAAAACCGCCACTGTAATATTGGGGATGCAGAGAATCCCAATAGTACAAAAACTATATGCGCAAGGCAAGAACAGAACATCTAGAAAACATGTAGGAAGCATCCATTGTTGGATCATGATGATCAACAAGCATAATATCAAACCACCATCATTGAATGTGAAGGTATGATTTCTAGGAAACCTGTTTTGGTTTTATTTGATCCCAGTGCTAGCTTAAGTTATGCTAGTCCGAAGGTGATAGAAAAGTGTCAACTATAGAGTAGCAAGTTTCCAAAACCATGGCTAGTTCAACTAGCCACTGGGGAAAAAAGAAAAGTAGTTGTCAAAACAGAACAATGTCCCATAACAATCTTAAGGCATCCCATTCACATGAACCTTAACATTCTTCCTTTGGGTTCATATGATGTTTTCATCAAAATGGATTGGTTGTAAAAATGCTAGTCCTTGGTTGATTGCAAACAAAAAACTATTATTTTTATTTTAGAATCATGACAAAGAAGGGAACTTCAAGGAATCAAGACCAATACCGAATTGTGCCCTACTATTTCTAGTCAGCTAGGAAGGGTTGTCAAATATATGTTTTTCAAGTGGGATTTACAAACACTAAGAATAAAATGACCTCCTTGGAAAATATTCCTGTCATTCATGAGTTTGTTGATGCATTTCCTGAATCCATTCTTGGATTACTACCCAAGTGAGACATTGACTTCACCATTGAACTAATTCCATGTGTAGCCCCGGTATCCAAGGCCCCTTATTGCATCAGCATACTTGACTTAAAGGAACTCAAAATCCAGCTTTAGGGGCTACTATATAAGAAAAATACATCCGCCCCAATGTGTCCCCTTGGGAGCCCTCGTAATATTTGTATGGAAGAAAGATGGCGCATTGAGATTGTGTATCGATTATCGTTAGTTAAATAAGCTAACCGTAAAAAATAATTATATCTTGCCACATATTGATGATTTATTCGATCAAGTGCAAGGAGCCAAACTATTTTCAAAAACTAATTTAAGATTCGAATACCACCAAATAAGGGTAAAGGAGGAGGATAGATAGAACACTACATTCTAAACTCGCTATGGTCATTACGAGTTCATGGTGTTGCCATTTGGTGTCACAAATTCCCCAGCTATCTTTATGAATTTGATGCATGTTATTTTCCATCCCTAGCTTGATAAGTTTGTGTTAATCTTTATTGATGACATTCTGATATACTCTAAAAATCAGGAGGAGCGCAAAGAATATTTGAGAACTGTGTTGCAAACTTTACGGGAGAAGCAGTTATATGCAAAATTTAGCAAATGTGACTTTTTCAAAGATCGGATCCAATACATGGGTCACATTATATTAGCGAAGGGAATAATGGTGGACCTAGAGAAGATCAATCCATTATGGAATGGACCGCTCCAAAGAATGTCGCTAATATCAAATTCTTCCTCAGATTGGCCGAGTACTAGCATTGATTCATTGAAGGATTTAAAAAAAATAAAATTCCAATGACCTCCTTACAGAAAAAGGAATGCACCTTTCAATGGATAGTAGAGTGTCAACAAATATTTGAAAGCTTAAAACACCTACTTACCACTCCACTCGTGCTAAAATTAGTAGATCCAGAAAAGTCTTTTGTGGTTTGCACAAATGCAAGAAAAGAAGTTGTTGACAGAGTGATAACACAAGAAGGAAAAGCTATTTCTTACGAATCATAGAAATTGGAGTATGAACAATGGCACTCCACTTATGATCTTGAATTAACAGTGGTAGTGCATGCACTTAAAATGTGGTGACATTACCTGTTGGGGAACAAATTTTTGTTGTTAACGGACCATAGCAGCCTTACCAATTTCTTCAACCAGTCTAGCTTAAATGATCGATAGGCTAGACAGACAACATTTATAAGTGAGTTTGATTTTTAAATGAAGCTTCTTAAGGGGAAATGAAATCAAGTGGCTGATGCATTGAGTAGGAAGGTACATTGCATTTATGAGGTTAAGATTAGTCAAGCACGCTCAAATATTCCAAAAATTATTAAGGAGGCATCTGTCAAAGATCCAAAATACACTTTTCCTTGGCAGCAGACAAGGGAAGCTCTGTTAAAAGGGGGAAAATCAGGTTTCAAAATAAATCTTGATGACATCCTTACCTTCAAAAACAGAATCTATGTTCCTAATCAAAGCCTTGTTAAACAATTAATAGTGGATTATTTTCATCGAAAACCATGTGCGGTCAACCCAGGTTATCATAAACTATTATCAGCCAACAAAAAAAAGGCATTTTTGGCCCAGATTAAGGATGGATGTTACTGAGTACTTGTCCAAATGTTTGGAATGTTAGTTGGTGAAGGCAAAGCATCAGAAACCCACTGGTTTGTTGCAACCACTACCCATTCTTGAATGGAAATAAGTGACCATATCATTAGACTTCATCACCAGTTTACCCCACACCAGGAAACAACATGACTCGATTATGGTTTTAATAGACAAATTGAGAAAAACCACACAATTCATAGTTGTGAAATCCACTTACAAAACTATGGAAATTGCGGACATATTTACGAAGGAACTTTTTGGCCTGCATGGTATACACAAGGAGGTAATTTTAGATTGGGATGTGAAATTTACATCTACATTCTAGAAAACCCTCTTTTTAGGATTGGGTACCCAAAACCAATTTAGTGTGGCTTACCATCCCTAAATGGACGGACAAACTGAACAGGTAAATCAATTATTGGAAGACATATGATGCATGTTTGTGATGCAACAACCACATAGGTGGAAGGATTACCTCCACCTCATGGAATTTATATACAATAATGGACACCATGAATCACTAGGTATGAGCCCCTTTGAGGTGTTATATGGAAGAAATTGTAGAGTGCCCATGGGCTAGACTAATCCTGCTAATAAGCTAGCATTGGATCCCGACATGCTACTAGAGATGGAGGAAATTGTTAAGAAGTTTCGACAGAATGTAAGGGTTTCCCAGGATAGGTAGAAAATATATGAAGATTAAAAGAGGACATACAAAGAATTTCAACTGGGAGATCATGTATATATAAGGGTAAAGCCTCGAAAAATTTCCTTACAGTAGAGGAGTTGTGCTAAGTTAACACCTCGATACTGTGGACCTTTTGAAGTCTTGGAACAAATTGGACCAGTAGTTTATAAGCTTGCATTACCAAGCCACATTCAGGTCCACAACGTTTTTCATGTTTCGATCTTAAAAAAATATGTGTAGGACCCACAACATTTAATAAACTCGGAAAATATTCAGGTAATAAGCTAAGAAAATATATACATTTTTTTATAAACTATTTTGAGGAAATTATGACTGTGAATTATGTATGTGCTGGTTGAACTAGTAGGAGAGTTTCTAGTAGAACCTCTTCGTATTCTCGATCAAAGAGAATCCATCTTGCAGCAGAGAGCCATCACCCAATTTAAAGTGCAGTGGAAGCACTTTGGCCTGGATGAGGCCACCTAGGAAGAGGAGGGATTTATGCGGTAAGCTTAGCCGATGTTATTTTCTTAAATTAGAGAGAATACTAGGGACAATGTTCCTCACATGAGGGGGGAGATGTAACACCCCAGGTTGCATGAAAGAAGTACTATGGTTATTAAATTTAGTTTTATGATTTACTGCATTTATTTCTTTTACGTTATGTCAATGACAGAGGCTAAAAAGAGAGATAACCAGTTGTTACCTAATTTATGATTAATTACGAGTTTAGACAAGTTAATAAAAATAAATTATTTGTTATAATTAAAAGAAACAATTAGTAAGAAACAGTTAAACCCTTGCCCTAGAAAGAGACATATAGAGGGGAAAAGAAGGAAAAATGGAGGCTACCCTAGAGCTGGGTAAAAGGAGACTAGTGGGAAGTTTCTCATTGATAGTCAAATAGAGTGCAGGACTTGAGGCTGGACAATGCAGTTGTGAGGCCCAAGGCACCGACTGTAGTTGGATATAATCCAGTGTGAAATAGAGAAAGTGCTTGGGGTAGAGCTTGGATGTAATCAGCAGGCTCATGGCTAGGAGGAGAGACTTTCCAGATATCTTTGGTATTTGATGATAAGCTAATCAGCTAAGTATCATAAATTTTCTTTAAGTATTGATAGTAATAGATTAATGTAGTAAATACTTTTTATAGTAGTAGAATAACTCATTACATGATAATAGTACATATATTTAAAATAGTAACGGAATAAGTTCAATAGAAAGAATTCTTTCATAACAAGAAGAAATAATTACGACGCTCAAATTAGAAACCGAAAGAAATTCAAGGCTAAAGAATGATAACAATTATATAATCAAGTTGTAAAGCAAGTAAAACATGAAATACCAAGAAGAATTTGGTTCTTAGCTTTCTAGCTACAACATGCATATATAAATTGGACAAGAAATTAATCTCATTACCTGTGGTGTAATACAACTGTATTCATAGATCATAGCAAGGAAATCCTTCTATCATAGTAGAATAGGAAAATATTTTAATTTAGCATTCAAGAAAAATAGTTTCAGCTTAGTCTGGGCAGAAAATAAGTACTTGAACAAAAACCCTCAAAATGTAACCTATTCATAAATAATTGTCAGATGAATCAAAAGACATTGATACTAACAAGTATGCCAAGAAATACTATAAAGTAGTACAACTCTTCATAGGTGATTAATAGAAAGCTATTTAGAAACAATGAAATTAAATGAATGATGTTATCACCAAAGTCTTACAGTAACCGGATGCATGGTTGACAATCACATATCCAATGAAGGTAAAGCTCAAAAGAGTAAAAACCCTCATATTCATTGCACAACTAAATATTCATTGTTTGAGAGGGGTTCTATGTCCCCATAATTTACAAAAAATATTAGACACTAAATAGCCTCCCGAACCAAGAAGGCAAAGCAGTTCTATCAACCTTGCTACCATATTAATTAATAGGAAACACTTTTAAATTGTTTACACAGTCTTCCCTATAAGTAAAAGTAAGAACTGGATAGGTCCGGATGAAGCCCTCGTGCAAGCATCTAAACCATAGCAAACAAACTAAGTAAAACTTGGTGAAACGGTCCAACCCGTAGATAGCTGAGTAGCGTATCAGTCTTCGTGACCTCGGAGGGTGTGGCACTGACTCCATGAGAACCCTGGTAAGGGAAGTTAGTTATCCACGACATCATCATTATAATTATATCAATAACTAGGGTCTGAATTGTATTAAAAAATCATTTAAAGACAGAGCGGTTGAGGCTTGAAACCTCACATGAACCCTAAATATTCCATCTGGAAGTAATCCGCCTGCATGGTAATGAGACGTGTATTAAGATTATGAGTTAAAATAAATGGAAGGACAACACTTTATAACACAATCTCACCTCTTTGGAGTCAGGTTCAAAGCTATTTAACCCTTGATAAATGAGAACCATGTGGCGAGGTTTCCAGACATGGAAAGTCACCTATCAAACCCTAACAAACCGTGAGGTAGTAAAGCAGGCAGGATAAATCATTGTTAAATAATAGATTGTAAAACAAGGAAAGGGTTCCATTACCTCCCTTAAATAATAATTTATTTGGTACCATGACTCTCGGCATACACATTTGCATAATTGACTAGCGACTTGGTAGTCAAAATTGTTGTAAAGTAGTCAAACCCTCAATCCTCCGAATACAAATGACCCTCGATCCAATTGTAGGTGGGGGAATGGTAGTTGGAACCAACTTAACACTTCTCTATCGTTGGATCTCTTCTAGGTAGATCAATGGATGTGAGGGAGCATAATTGTTGAGCTGATGTTTCATCAATAAATGGAGGTCAGACAGACGACAGCCTCAGATTGTGCCATGTGGAGGATGGTATCCAGTGCATTTACACCACAACAGTGTGATAAGTGTTATACCGCGAGTAAGGCCATGTTCCTTTTTAATGCATGGTAGAAACCTCATCACCAACTGTGGAAAATGTAATAACAAATATCACAAATCAATCAATGTGATGTTGAGAGAATCACCGCCACCTTGGCTTGTTTAATGGTTTGTATATACATTTCATAAGTTTAGGCCGGGTCATTTTTTATTTTATTTTATTTTTGGTATATGTGTGTGTGTGTGTGTATACATGCAAAGACTGTGATTTCTTAAATCTAACCAAATAAAAATTTATGTGAACATGAAGACGATATCAATACAAAAGGGCATAATGTAGCAAAGTTCAGGACTACCCAATCCTCCAGAACCAGCTTATGGGAATGCTAACCGTGACATTTCGATATAGATGGGTGAGGAGAGTCATCAAGCTAATGCAATTTTACTCGAAACTATTCAGCAGTTACGTGCTAAGATGACAAATTTAAGAACAGACAGCGAACGGTTATGCCTGGAATAGGAGAGGATTCTCAGAAGTCTATCTAATCGATAGAACCAAGGAAGTCTAGATCTTGGTGCTAAGGACAGAGAAAATACCCTAACACCTCAGCATCATGAGGAAAATGCTAAGTCAGCCGAGAGACACAGGGAGAACAAAGAAGGATGCTCAAATAATGTTTCCAACTAGCACAAATCAAAAAGACAAAAATCTGAATTGCAAGGAGAATCCCAAAATATTAAACCATCACTCTTTGATTGGGCATTTGAAGAAGCAGCGGAAGCTTGGTTAATTGATATGATCAAACATTTTCAAATTTATGAATACACCAATAAGTTGAAGGCATGTTTGGAAGTTTATCAGTAAAGAGGTAAGGCAACCCTTTGGTGTGAAGAAATCAAAATAGTAAGGAAGATTGATGAGGAATAGGTGATGTGGAACACATTACAAAAACATTTTAAATATAAGTATCTAACTGAACATTATTATGATGAAAAAGCAAAGGAATTTCATGATTTAATACTCGAGGCATTAAGTATCGATGAATATATTGCATGATTCACCTCCCATCTGTGCTATGTGCCTTATATGTAGGAGGAGAAAGCAAAGATTCAATGTTTCATTAGTAGCTTACCAAATTTTATGAAGGAGAAACTTGAGTTTGACTACCCCAAAACAATGGATGATGCAGTGTGGAAATCCTGCATATGTTACTAGCAAATGAAACAGGAAAATGAATGATATAAAGGAGGGTCAAACAAGAAGGGAAGAAGTATGATTCCAAGAAGACACCCAAAACTTTCTAATTGCAAAAATATACAACAAAATCCTCTCAGTAAATTCCCAGCAAGGAACCAACCCAAGGTTTTGTATTCTGAAAATAGATAGTCAGAAGGGGTTAATAAATTTAGTAATGACAAATAGTCAAAAATACCACTTTAATGTTGGGGATGCGGAGAACCCCAATACCACAAAAGCTATATGCATAAGGCAAGAACATAACATCTATAAAACATGTAGGAAGCATCCATTGTTGGAGAAGTGGCGAGGAGCATACCTAGAATTAATGTTGCCCTCAATGATCATCAAGCAGAATATCATCCCACCATGATTGAATGTGAAGGTATGATTTCTAAGAAACCTATTTCAGTTTTATTTGATCCTAGTGCTAGCTTAATTTATGTCAGTCCTAAAGTTATAGAAAAGTGTCAACTACAGAGGAGTAAGTTTCCAGAAGCATGGCTAGTTCAACTAGCCACTAGGGAAAAAAGAAAGGTAGTTTCCAAAACAAAACAATGTCCCATAACAATCTCACAACATCCCATTCACGTGAACCTTAACATTCTTCCTTTGGGTTCATAATATGTTTTAGTTGGAATGGATTGGTTGGAAAAATGTTGTTCCTTGGTTGATTCCAAACAAAAAACTATCAATTTTATTTCAAAATCATGACAAAGAAAGGAACTTCAAGAAATCAAGACCAATACCAAAGTACGCCCTATTACTGCTAGTTAGCTAGGAAAATGTATTAGGAAGGGTTGTCGAATATATGTTTTTCAAGTGGGATTTACCAACACCAAGAATAAACTTACCTCCTTGGAAAATATTCCTGTCATTCAGGAATTTGTTGATGTATTTCCTGAATCCATTCCTAGATTACCATCCAAGTGGGACATTGACTTCACCATTGAACTAATTCCAAGTGCAGCCCCGGTATCCAAGGCCTCTTACCGCATGAGCATACCTGAGCTGAAAGAACTCAAAATCCAGCATTAGGAGCTTTTGGATAAAAATATACATCCACCCCAATGTGTCCCCTTGGGGATTCCCCGTACTGTTTGTACAGAAGAAAGATCAAACAATGAGATTGTGTATCAATTATCGTTAGTTAAATAAGTTGACCATCAAAAGTAAGTATCTCTTACCACGTATCAATGATTTATTCGATCAAGTGTAGGGAGACAAATTATTCTCAAAAATTGATTTAATATTAATGATAAAGGAGGAGGACAACTACAAAACTACATTCTAAACTCATTATGGTCATTACGAGTTTGTGGTGTTGCCGTTTGGCCTTAGAAAATCCCTAACTACCTTTATGAGTTTGATGCACGATATTTTCCAGCCCTATCTTGATAAGTTTGTGTTAATTTGTATTGATGACATTTTGATATACTCTAAAAATCAGGAGGAGTAGAAAGAACATTTGAGAATTGTTCTACAAACTTTACGAGAGAACCAATTATATGCTAATTTTAGTAAACGTTACTTTTTCAAAGATTAGATCTGATACTTGGGTCATGTTATATAGGCAGAGGGAATAACGCTAGACCCAGAGAAGATCAAAACCATTATGGAATGGACCACTCCGAAGAATGCTGCTGATATCAGATTCTTCTTGGGATTGGCCAGGTACTACCATTGGTTCATTGAAGGATTTTCAAAAATTACTTTCCTAATGACATCCTTACAGAAAAAGGAACACACCTTTCAATGGATAACATAGTGTCAACAAATATTTAAAATATTAAAACACCTTCTTACCACCTCACCTATGCTAAAAGTAGCAGATCCGGAAATGTCTTTTATGGTTTTCACTGATGCAAGTAAAGAAATTGTTGACGAAGTGCTGACACAAGAAGGAAAGGTTATAACTTACAAATCACGGAAATTGAAGGAGTATGAACAATGAAACTCCTCTTATGATATTGAATTAACAGTGGTAGTGCATGCACTTAAAATGTGGTGACACTACCTGTTGGGGAAGAATTTTTTGTTGTTCATGGATCATAGTAGCCTTACCAATTTCTTCAATGAGTCTAGCTCTAATGCTCGTCAAGCTAGATGGAGAACATTTTTAGGTGAGTTCGATTTTTAAATGAAGGACCTTAAGTGGAAATAAAACTGAGTGGCTGATGCATTGAGTAGGAAGGTACATTGAATTTATGAGGTTCAGATCAGTCAAGCACACTCAAACATTCCAAACATTATAAAGGAGACATCTGTCAAAGATACATAATACACTTTTCTTTGGCAGCAGATAAAGGAAGCTCTATTAAAAGGGAAAAAATCAGATTTCGAAATAAATCTTCATGACATCCTTACCTTCAAAATTAGAATTTATGTTCCTAGCCAAAGCACTGTTAAACAATTAATAATGGATGATTTCATTGAACCATGTGTGGGCCACCCAAGCTACCATAAACTATTATCAGCCATAAAAAAGGGTATTTTTGGCCCAGATTAAGGAAGGATGTTACTCAGTACTTCTCCAAACGTTTGCAGTGTTAGTTAGTGAAGGCAAAGCATCGACATCCTGCTGGTTTGTTGCAACCATTTCCCATTCCGGAATGGAAATGGGAGACCATATCATTAGACTTCATCAGTAGTTTACCCCGCATCAGGAAACAACATGACTCGATTATGGTTGTAGTAGACAAACTGAGCAAAACCACACACTTCATACCTGTGAAATCCACTTACAAAACTATGGAAATTGTAGACGTATTTACGAAGGAAAATTTTCACCTACATAGTATACCCAAGGTGGTAATTTTAGGCTAGGATGTGAAATTTACATCTACATTATGGAAAACCTTCTTTTCAATATTGGGTACCCATATCCAATTTAGTACGGCTTACCATCCCCAAACGGATGAAAAAACTGAACTGGTAAATGAAGTGCTGGAAGACATGCTACACATGTTTGTGATGCAACAACCACATAAGTGGGAGGATTACCTCCACCTTATGGAATTTATATACAATAATGGACATCATCAATCACTGGGTGTTGGCATTATGGTTCTGGTATGATTATATGTTTCAGATGTTGTACTTCATGGCAACACCCATGGCATGGCTCTCATTTTGATGAAAATAAAGAAGTACGCAGGAGAACAGTTCAGGAGGTGCGTACCTGCAGGTATACCGTGCAGGGACCGCGTCCAAATACGCGGGTTACCCATTCATGGGGTGCATACCCCAGTGCACACACTTCAAGACAGTAAAAGCGCGCACACGTGGGGTTTCCTATGGTACTTAGCCGACGGTATTATATTATCATGGTTTTGGCCCATGGTATTAATCCATGATTTGAGGAAGATCATGCCTATATAAAGCTAAGGAGATCATTTGGCTTGGGCATCTTTTTGTATTGAATATCTTAAGATTTGATATTGGGTTCTCGGTTTAAAAGCTTGATCTTTAGAAGAGAAGTTGGAAGCGAATCTGTGAAGGGTGATCTCTAGAGCGCAAGATCAGATCTGAGTATTTGACTGTATTTTGGCCCTAATCAGAGGTGCGCAAGTGATCATCAGTGACAGTGCGTGGGTACGCAGAGGAAACAAAGGGTCTGTGCGTGGGTATGCAGAAGAGACGAAGGGGCAGCGCGTGGGTACGCAAAGGCGACAAAGGTGAATTGCGTGGGTACGCAGCACGGCAGTGTTTCAGATGTGTGCTTACTGTTTGAGTACGCGGCACGGCAGTCTTTCTGGGTGCGTACCTACTGTGATAGTACACGGCGCAACAGTTCTTCTGGGTGCGTGCCTACTGTGCAGTACGCGGTGCGATAGTACATTTTGGTGCGTACTGGACGCAGATCAGTGAAAGGAGCAGTGCGTGGCCACGCAATACAACAGAAGTAACTTTGCGGGTATATGCAGAGAAGCAAAGGGTGAAGTGTGTAGTGACGCAGGCCAGTAAAAAGAAAACTGCGTATCTGTTTTAAGATCTTCTGTTGGTTGAATCTTTCTTGTTGATAAGGTGTTCTGGGTTCAGTTCTGTTATTGTTGATCTGGTTATTGCAGCTGACTGTATAATTTACATGTACTTGATGATCATTTGATGTATATGGATCCAGTTTGAAAATTTATGAAAAGTGGTCCTTGAAAAGAAGTAGGGGGTTGTAGCTCCCTTCCAGGAGAGACTGGAAAACGAAGAGAGAGTTGTAGCTCTCTGCAGGTTGCAGCCTGCGTACTGGTAAAGGACTGCACCAGTACAAGACCATTGTAAAAGGAGTTTCTAATTTGAAAGAAGATAGAGACATATTGCAGCAGGTGGGTTTCACCCACATTGGGTTTCCACCTTATATCTGGTGTTCTTTGATGTGACTGTCTGATTTTCTTGTTCATGCTCATTATTTATGGTATTGGTATGCAAAAAATAAGTCAAAGTATAAATAAGAAAGATTTGGTAAAAGAATTAGATAATACTGATTCACCCCCCCCTCTCAGTATTATTGTCAACAATTGGTATCAGAGCAGGTCCTTCTAAAGAAGCTTGATTGCTTGAAGGAAGATTTTCTCATCATGAGAAACTATGAGAAGGAAGCATCTATCAGGCCACTGGTTTTTGATGGGACAAACTTCAATTATTGGAAGGTAAGAGTTACTGCCTAT